>JAAGKR010002550.1:25482-66484 GCA_011419295.1 Clarias macrocephalus | reverse complement strand
CAGCCTTTAGATCAAAATGCTGCCTTTTGTAAAGTGAAAGTGCGAGCCGCAGGTTTAAACACGTTGATCATAAATGAATTTTAGATAATTTTTTAAGCTCTGATTAGACTACGTAGGAAATAGGCTCAACATCACGGAGCTGAAACCTCATTTAAATTATAATTTTAAATTAACAAATATTGTAAGTAAACAACATCGCACACGTTTAGAAAAAAATAGTTAGACTATAAAAAATTATTGCATCTATTTTAGGTGTGCCAGCTGGCACATTTCTTATATTGCTCTTTGTCAGGGTAAATTTTAATGTACTGTAAAACAGGTACATCTATATGAATAAACCAAGATGCGTGTTTCTCAGCCCCACCCCCGTAAAAAAAAGCTCATTCAGGGAACGCTCCCTTGCAAGAGGTTGTGTGTGGACCACTGAGCGTCTACGGATTCTAAAATTGGCATTGTTACTGTTTTTTAATCCCTGCAATGTAAGAGTCTGAGAATTTATTCACCATAACCATTGTTGTATTGTTTTTATATGTACTGTACATTTACATCTTATTTGGAGGAATATTAATCCACCTGTAGTTAGGAGAAAAGAGGAACAAAACTTTAGCTTGTGTTTAGCTTGGCTTCAGGTCTTAATCAGCAGCACCTGGCCTCTGTGGAGTTTTAGGTTCCCCCCCTAGTGATTAGCGCCATCTAGTGACCTGTTTGACAGTGTTCACAGTTGAGCACAAAGCACATAGAATTTAACATTTATCATTTAGAAAACATTCACAGAGTAAGATATATAGTCTTTTAAATGTTCTTTATGTACTAGATTGGTAACCAACCCTCATATGAGCTCCTGATGTGATGGTATCATTGAGAGAGCCTGCTGCACAAAGCTAAAGCAATATAATTTCATTTCCAATTTTCAACCTTGGCCCTTATATCTTCTGCCGACTCTAGCTTGCAGCCAGGTGTTTCTGCATCGTCGGGTAAAAGCTTGTGTGGATGGGACATTGACCTCCTCCTCCTGGAAGGGAACAAGGGTGGTTGATACCCTAAACAGCACTGAAAGGGAGTCAGGCTGGTAGAGCACGAGACCTGGGAGTTGTGGGCATACTGTACCCAGGGCAGGAACATGCTCCATGAGGTAGCGTCCCGAGAGGTCATGCACCTTAGGACGATCTTGAGGGACTGGTTTCCCTCTCAGTTTGACCATTACATTAGGGGTGAAACCCTGAGGACAGGCTGGGAGTGGCCCTGATCAGTTTACAAAAGGCCCTACAGAATTGAGAGGTGAACTATAGGCCCCAATCCAAGACAATGTCCTTTGGAAGACCATGGAGTTTGAAGACATGGTCAAGCATGAGTATGGCAGTCTTCTTGGCGGATGGGAGTTTTGTCAGGGGGATGAAGTAGGCAGCTTTTGAGAACCAATCCACCATGGTCATAATGCCGGTGTGGTCGTTGGATGTGGGTAACCCTGTGATGAAGTCCAGGGCGATGTCAGACCATGGGCAGTTGAGGCAGGGGCCTGACGAGGCCAGCTAGGGCTGTGTTGACATGTTTGGATCTTACGCAGATGTCACATGCTGCCACAAAGCTGGAGACATCCTCCTTGAGCGTGGGCCACCAAAACCCCTGCTGGGTTTGCGCCATTGTGTGGGCTGAGCCCAGGTGGCAGGAGAGTTTTGAGCTGTGTGACCACTTCAGGACCTGAGAAAACAGGGAGAGGGGAATGAAGAGACAAGGCATGTTTAACTCTGGTCTCGATGTCGAGTTCTGCAGTGGCGAGCAAGGAGGAAGGAGGCAGAATAGTGTCATCAGTATTGGTATCATGGCCGTAAATTGTCTCAAGAGGGTCAATTCTTTGATCCTGAGCGATAGGAGAGTGTTAAGTTGAATCTGGAGAAAAAGAGGGACCACCGAGCCTGGCAGGCGTTGAGCCTCCTTCCGCTCCATAGGTACTCAACGTTTTTGTGATCGGTCCAGACTAGTAAGGGAACCTCCGTCATCTCTAGCCTCTGGAGTTCCTGCAATGGGGTGGGAGTGGGGCAGCTTGTGACAGATTGGAGCTTGGCGAGTTCCATCATGAGGACTGATAATGAACCCGAGGAACATGGTGGATGTTGTATGGAACTCACATTTCTCAGCAACTGCTAAATGTGGTGTTGATGTTCTTCCAAGTCCCGAGAAAAAATCAGAATATCAACCAGGTAAACGAACATTGATGAATTGAGGAATTCCCTGAGAACGTCGTGTGGCAGAAAGTGTTAATTAACTGTGTTTTCCTAGAAGTCTACATAATCATGGGTCAGTTAGAGTTGCAGACTTGGAATACATGTACGTGCAAGAAAGAAAAAGATGTACAGAGAGTAAAGGCCTTGATCCACCTACATTGATAGAAACTCGGCATCAGAAGATGTAACTCGCCTATTTAATAACACAAAAGGTAACAGGTCTGTTGTTGTGTTTTATAAGATTTAACCATGACCTGCTCCGTTAGAATATATAAGGCACTGTGAGATGAGGTGGGGCGGGGGGGATTACCTATCTCTCTTTCGCGGTGTGTGTAACAGAGATTCCAGCGCTGTTTAAATAAATCTCTACTCTTGTTGTGATACTATTTGAAGTTTCCAGAGTTGTTAATTTAATTTCCACCACAGTTCTTTGGCATCCCAGATGGGACCCCGCATTTGAGCAGCTGGAGGAGTCTGAGAAAGCGCAAAGATTTGAAGGCTTTACGTCTCTGATGCTCACTGATTGGCCATTGATGCAGAGGAGCTTGAAATGATTGCGGATTCTGTAGATTATAAGTGTGAGTGTGAGATATTTCTTACACCTGGGACTTGTCACAGCATGCCCGCTGAGGGACAGCTGAAGAAGTGCATCCAGTACGATAGACTGACTGCTATGAGACGGCCTCTCTTATGGTGCACGGTTTTAGCAGATTTTGGCAAAATCCGCCCTTGGGGTGACGAGCTCATTGTAAAGTCCGATGAGGGTCCCCTCTGGAGGGAAAAGCAGGTAAAATATAATCTATGTGAAACTGGTGTTTAAAAAGTGGGGGCTTGTCACAAGAAGACTATACATGAAGAGCAGAGAGAATTAGTAGAACTGCTTTAATATCCAAATGTAAATTATATGCAAACTAACTATGGTTCAGTATGTGATGTGGGTGGATCAGTGTGGCTTTCCTGAGAAAGGAAATTTTAGTTTAAGACAGCTATATTTGTTGAAAGGTAATCTACAAAATGCAGAAAATTATAAAGAGCTTGTAGACTGGTCAGATTTCAGGATGTGGAAAATAAAAGCAAAAAATTTAGAAAAGCATTAAAATGTTTATAAACATGCACGTAACACTGTTTTGCAGTGTCCCAAGTCTGTTTTAGATCTCGACTTGGATGGACTGCCATCCCTGCACCTTCCTCCTGCACCGACTGCACCACTACCGCCTCCACCGACATCGCTACCCATGGAGCAGCTGCAGCAGTTACAATATACACCTCCTTAACAACCAGCTCTGCCCCCATACAATGCAACACAGCCAGAGGTACAGGAGAGCCTGAGCAGTCAGCAGCAGCCACTGTAGAGCATGAGGGACTGAGAGAAAAAGTCTCTGACAAAGAGAAGCCTGACAGATCAGATCACCTGGCTGGAAGCAGCTCTGGTGAAACTCGTTAATGGGATTGTGGACACCATCGCAAAAGCCTTCCCAGTGGACACGACAAAGATCTTTATTTGTAAACAACAGGGTGGAGAAACAGTTTTCCTGTACCTACCCGTCTGATACCCATGATGCACACAGTGGGCTAGAGAAATCATTCAACATGATTGGAGCTGATGTCACACCTTATGAAGCACACCTGAGAAATAGCTTCATGAATGGACTTAAGGAAAACATTGCAAAAAAGGTTAAGGACACATGCATCATATGGGACACGGGGAAACTCGTGTTGACTGTACAGCATGCCATTCATGCAGATAACCAAGAAAGGCAGAAGAAACAATGAAAGCATGATGAGTCATGAGGCAGAGGCAGGGGGCATAGCAGAGGACGTGGACATAGAGGACAAAATGGCTGCTACGTGTGTGGTTCCAACGATCATTGGATGAGAGACTGCGTTCACACCGAACGCTCTCGCCACCCTGCCGCCGACACCAACAAGAAATTGATTGATAGAAAGAACTGTATATATATATATTTTTATATATATATATATATATATATATATATATATTTTTTTTTTTTTTTATATATAATATTTCTTATTATTATAACATTAGAATCACTTACTAGACTTTGTCTTTAATTAAAATAACATTAATTATTAATAAACACCCGCTACCACAATAAAAAACCTCTCCTCCAGTTTGCTTAGGAACTAATGTACCCGGAACAAAAGTTACAGGACTGCTTGCCTCGGAATCCTCTCAAGCGAAGGACCTCTCTTTTAATTGGTTGCCGCTCAACCGCGTCATAGCTCATTACTGTTAGGAACCTCCACCAGAGGTCACTGTTCTGTCTGTAGTTTTTGTTGGTCGACTCAGTTTCCCAGAAGGCACCTCAGTCAGGTGATGAGTGCTCACCTGAATTGAGGTGGCTCATTAAAGTTTCTATAAATAGCAGTTTGTTCTGGGAAACTGGGTCGAGCATTATTTGTATGTTGTTTATTTGTTGTTGATTGTTTGTTTTTGTATATACCGTCATGTGGGCATTCCTTTTTGTTTCTTTGAGTTTTCTATTTTAGTTATATTGTTTAACCTGTGTTCAAGAGGGCTCTAGTTTAGTTTTCTTTATACTCCTTGTGTTACTGGATTCATGGAGCTGTCCTGTTTCATGTTTAGCTAGGCTGTCTCCTCATGTGCACAGTGTAAGTACTGTTCTGTGTCTTCCCAGTGTCAGTCTTCTTGTTTAGTTCTTTGGTTAAAACTTCCCTTGTATGTGTAGCCACATGAGGGCTAAGCCGTTAGCAGGGTTAGCCGCTAGTAGGCCTTGATGGCTAGTAGGGTTAGCCCCTAGTAGGGTTAGCCTCCAGTAGGCTAGCCTCTAGTGGTTCTGGTCAATAGTAGGTTAGCCGCTAGTTTGGTATAGCCTCATGTGTGCCCTGCCTTTTGTGTTCAGTTCCCCCCTATTAAGTCAGTACTAACCCGGTTAGCCACTAACCCCATTAGCCACTAACCCAGTTAGGTCAGCATCCAGTGTCCCCAGTATTCCATGTAGTAACTAACCTCACTAACCCCACTAACCAGTCTCTGTCTCTAGTCTCTGTGCCCCTGGTCCTGTCTAGTCCTGTCTCTCCGGTCCTGTCCAGTCTCTGTCCCGTCCTGTCTAGTCCTGTCTCTCTGGTCCTGTCTAGTCCTGTCTCTCCGGTCCTGTCTAGTCCTGTCTCTCCGGTCCTGTCTAGTCCTGTCTCTCCGGTCCTGTCTAGTCCTGTCTCTCCGGTCCTGTCTCTCCGGTCCTGTCCAGTCTCTGTCCCTAGTTCCAGCCATGTCCTGGCCAGCCCTGTTCCTAGTTCCCCTATGTGTCCTTAGTTAGCTCCAGCTCCATGTTTCCTCATCCTCAGTCCCTTGTGTCAGTTCTCAGTCCCTTGTGTCAGTTCTCAGTCCTGTGTTCAGCTCCTGGTTCCTCTTTGTTAGCGCGCCGTTTCCTGTGTTAGTGCGCCGTTCCCTATGTCTTTCCTGAGCCCTAGTTTTGGTTTACGTTTGTTGTTTTGGTTCCTTTGTTGGTTTGTGTCTGTTTTGAGTTTTGTTAATAAAGACAATTTCGGTTTGCACACCCCTCTGCGTTCATGCCTACAATATATGCCCACGGCAACACCATCAGCCCATCTAACCAAAACCACCAGTTAGACGTTCATGACAATTACCCTAAACTTGAACTAATTTCAACTCCCTTTGCTGCCCTCGCCGTGCCGCTCTTCGCTGCTCCTCGCCGCCGGTTCACATTGAAAATTAATAACTTCAGGCCGCTTTGACGCTCTCGCCGCGTTCGGTGTAAATGCACCATAACAAGAGGCCGGAACACAGAAACACAGAATGGAGATTGAGAAAAGGGGACTAAAATTTTCTATGCACCGCAAAGAAGATGAGCTTAAGCTAACCCCACCCTATCCTGTTACTAATATACTAATAAACTTGCAGTAGCCTTTTTAGAACAGAAGTATGAACCTAAGAGCATGTATATGATGTATACTTCAAATGCGTATGCTAAAATGCCTACTCTAGACTACCCGTCTCCTTTCTGGTTGATTCAGGAGTGGGCAGATCAGTTAATAAGTTTGTTACACCTCCTAAACTGAGCGCACATTTCTTGCACTCAATAGAGACATCAGGGGTCCCGGTGACTGAGCAATTCTCAGAACCATTAAAATGTGAATTATTTGGATTGGAGCTATTCAAATTTTCCTTTGTAATTTCTGATTGCTGTACAGTAAATTTGTTGGGCAGAGACTTAAAGTGTAAACTTAACATTTCAAATCACTAGTGATCACAGAGGTCTGTGTCAGTGGCGGGGTGAATAAACTGGAGTGAACCCAATAGCAGACGACTTATGCTTGAATTGTGTTCTTTTAATGGAAATACTGAGGCTTGAATGAGTAGGCACAGTGGGAGCAGAGGAGAGAAGCAGCGTGTGTGTGTGCTCGGTGACAGAGAGTGGGGAAACCTTTAGTGATGATGGAGCAGGCGGGGCCATGACGCGAGGGAATCTCCACTATCCCGGAAGTAGAGCGCGAGTACTCCTCTCAGCTCTTTGCTAGCGAATTTTCGCTGCTAATCTGCGTAGCTCGTAGTGGTTGGAAAGGTGGAATATGGTTGCTGATCTCCCCAGAGAAAACGGAGGTCGGCGAGGTGATCCACGTTAATCAGTCCGATAATGATAGAAGTACCAGAGGGCGTAGGCGAGAGAAAAATCTGGAAAACAGGCAGGGTCGAAAACACAGGCTAGGATACACAATGATTATTTTATACAAAGAAAACGCGAGGCACACGAGTGAGATACTGCGGCACTGAGTGGATCTCTTAGTGTGCTTATAAGCTGGAGAGATAATTGGCTGATCAGGTTCAGGTGTGCCAGAATCACAGGTGTGTGCGTGGGAAGAAAGATCAGGAGTGGAGTCTCAGTGTCTGGAAGTGCTCGGTTGATCAGGCTGACTTGTGACAGTCTGTCAGTCACCTATCCAGAATACGCTGATTACCGCTGTATAAACTATTACTCAAGCAACCTAACTTATGTCTAGGGGGTAGGGCATTTTCATTATTTATCTCCAAAACTTTAGAATAGCCTTCCTGACAGTGTGTGGGGCTCCCAGTTTCCCAGTTTAAAAGTGGACTCAAGATGCATCTCTTTAATCTGGCATACATGTAATTCATCCCATTACCTCATACTCCAGTACATCTATCCTGAATGGCAACTACACTAATTCTTTCCGCCTGCTCTTTATTTTCTTGAGTCTACTTTTAAATTAGGAAACTGTGTCTGAGCCCCAAACACTGTCAGGAAGGCTATTCCAAAGTTTTGGAGCTAAATATGTAAATTCCCTACCTCCTTTTGTAGATTTTGATATTCTGGGAACTACCAGAATTCCGGAGTTTTGTGATCTTAAGGAGCGTGGTGGATTGTAACGTATCAGAAGACTGGTTAGGTATGTGGGAGCTAGACCGTTTAGAGCCTTGTACGTAAGTAATGCTATTTTGTTTTGTAATTAAATAAACTGAACAGGTAGCCAGTGCAGGGATGATGACTAAGGGGACCCTCCCAGCCCAACAAACAGCAGCTGTTATAGGTGAGTAAATTGAGTTAATATTTTAATAATATTTGGTCATTCCACATATAATCAACCAGAGTGATTATAAGTCTGAATCTCTAAACCAATGCCCAATGCCAGAGTCATCAAATTCATATTACATTCTGAAATCTTAATTAATTAACAGGGTCTCTATCAAAAACAGCAAACTCTAGCAATTGTTTAGCAATAGTTTAGGACATAATGACAGAAATAGATGATAATAGTGTACATTTTAATTATTCAAATGTGTTTTTTACACAACTCTTAATGAATATTTGTCTTGCTGTTTGCTTTTCAAGAATGCCTTTAAAGTGAAGGAAGGGAAGGTGAAAGTGTTTGTTTAAACAAAGTTGAAGAATGAGGAGGCGTCAAACCTCTCCAGGGTTCCAGCTGCACACCTCAAGCCTTATAATAAATTCACATACTCGACCAGTCATACACTGATTGACAGCAGTGTCTCCTAGCAGCAGCACTGTTGAACACTAATACTGCTAAGTGTAAAAGTGATTTCATGGTCTGTTTTTAGTTGTTTTTAATGTTTTAAGTGTGTTGCTTTATTGATTTTTTAAAAATTAAATAATAAAATTAATTGCAATAATTTTGTTGTAATGTAGTTGTATTACACTACATCACACATTTAGATTATAGAAATACTGTAAGTAATTTTTCAGCTTTATTCAAATTGCGTATACCCGTACATTTTATTTGCAGTACAACTACTATTTTACCTGCAGTAGCTGTTTAATATTAACTGTAGTATTGGCATTATGACTGCATTATATTGCAGGGGTATTGCAGTATTACTGCATTATATCGCAGTATTACTGCATTATATTGCAGGATTATTGCAGTATAACTGGCCTGGCCATTCTAATAGGGACCTTCGGAATATATCCAGATTTGGGATGTAAAAATGCCTTGACTAGCCCCGGGGCGAAGTCAAGGCAAGACGGCACTACTGAGAGCGCCTCCAAATCACCTACCCTCTGGAGAGACAAGATGGCCAGGAGGAGGAGGGTCTTAAGTCTCACGCACTTCTCGTTACTGTCGATGAACGGTTCGAACGGAGCCCGAGACAGACCCTCCAACACGATGGTGAGGTCCCATGAGGGCACTCTGGAGTGAATTGAAGGCCTTAACCTCCATGTGCCACGGAGAAAACAATACACTAGAGGGTCACGGCCCGGAGATCTCCCACCCGCAGGAGCGCGAAATGCGGAAATGGCAGCCACATACACCTTTAAAGTGGAAGGGGCTGACCCAGCGGAGAACCTCTCCTGCAGGAAGTCCAGTATGGCCCCCACGGGGCACTGGGCTGGATCCAACTGGTCTTGAGCCACCACTGGAGCAGCCTCATGTGCAGCGGTACAATGCTCAATGCTGCTGCCATGAGGCCCCGCAGCCGCTGAAAGCTCTTTACAGTGACGGTGAGGTTTAGCTTGATGCCCTTGATGGCTGAAAGGAGTGACTGGATGCATGCCAGCGTGAGGCAAGCTGACATCCGAGTCGAGTCCCATATGACACCCAGATAAGAGGTGATACCTGACAGACGAAGTGGTGCTAAGGCCACATTCACTACCTTTGTGAAGGTACGAGGTGACAGAGCTACGTAGTACGCCATTGAACCGCAGCGGGGGGCTTCTGAACTGAATCCTGTAGCCCTCTCGCACTGTACGCAGAACCCACTGAGACATATCTGGAAGAGCTTTCCACTCGTTCATGTGCTCTACTAGAGGAACCAGCCTGACAAGACTGTGATGGGGGCTCCGAAGAGCCGAGTGGAGCCAACCTCGTGGCTCCTGGTCGTGGTCGCCGAGGAGGAGCAGTAACGGCCACATAGACTGATGAATGCTGAACCCGTCTGGGGAGCCGCCGCAACCTGGACCTGTCAGGGTCTTGGGCCATTGGTGGCAGCCAATGGCCGCCCAGAGCGTTGCCTACATTGCCCACCCGAGCCCCTCTGCAGCATAAGCCGTACTGATGATTTTAGCCGATGTACGGCATGGTCTGGAAGGGAGCACCGGGGGCCTGAGTGACGACGCCGAGGTAGGAGACAGATGCCTCGCGAGATCAGCCCCATAACCCCTCTCATGGCCCTGAATCACGTTAGAATTACCATAAGTAAAAGGGCCGGGAAAGAAAAAGGAATATGGCTTTTTCCAGGAATGTGTTAGCTCATCATGCACTTCCTGGAAGAAGGGGAGACCCCTCCTTGAGTGTTTAGTCTTAGGTTCTAGGATGCATTTGACCCATTTTCCCCGGACTAGTGCTTCCTGCTGAACTTGTGGCCAGGAAATATCCAATTTCTCTGTAGCCTGAACTAGACACTCAAGCAGCTCTGTATCACCTAGTGGGGGATCATGTTTCAATGGCATGCATGAGCGGCTAATGCTAGCGGCGCGCTAGTGGCTCGCGCTAACGCGCACAGAGTAGACACAACTGAATCTAAATCATAACACACAAAGCGTGCGTATCGCCCGGCTCAATGAGCCTGGAGCAAGTGTGAACACAGCGCTTAGTTTGTAGCTTTATTTAATTAAATACATATAATATAAACGTATATATAAGTTTTTGTGGAGGATCAGTATTCTGCTTGTGAAACGAAAGAAGCTGTAGAAGGTTTTGTCTGACACCTATTTATACTCATCCGCGTTCCAACGTCAGACACGGCTGCGTCGCTAATGCGATGACGTTGCAACTGTGGATATTTATTCAAGACGCAAGCAATCCCCAAAACGTGATGCAGCTCGAAGTTCCCCTGAAAGGGAACTGCAGTTATTTTTTTGTAAGGGTAGATTCCATTTCAGAAAAGCAGACGTAGCAACCCCCCCCCCCCCCCCAAAAAAAAAAAAAATATATATATATATATATATATATTAAAATAATTAATACAAAATATAAAGTAAAAATAAAACAAATTAACCTGCAACCTTAACCTTTGAAAAAAGTAAAAAATAAAAGTGTTTCTGTTATACAGTGAGTGCGAACACAAACACTGTGTTTGTGCATACACACTGTGTATATGTGTGTATTTGTGCGCACATGCACTATGTATGTGTGCGTGTGTGTGAAATTAAAGTAAGACAAGTAAGTAATGAGTGCCTCCCCCCATCCCTCCTCTCTTATTTGAGAAGGGGGAGGACTACTGTGCAAGACGTCTTTGACACACACACACACACACACACACACACACACACACACACACACAAACAGAAACACAAGAACAAGAAACCTCTCTACTTGAGAGTGCACATTACTAATGGAATCACTGCTGTAAAGTAAAAATAAAACAAATTAACCTGCACTTTACCTTTGACCTCGTGACAGAAAATGGATCTTTAACCTCTCTAATGAGACTTGCTTTTGATTTATGTGTGTGCACACGTGTGTTATAATAAGTACACACATAGAAAACACAAAATAAAAGATGCTTTACATGCACACACGTGGTTACAGTGTTATAGAAAACAGTACACGACTGCACGCATGTTGACTATACGAGTGAGAGACACACACTAAGACCGAACATGGGAGATGATTACCCACAATTTTGCAGCGCGAGATGAAAAAAAAAAACATTGGCTCCGTTGTGATCACATGATGCTCGGCGTCATATTTGGTACTCGTAAATCGAGGCAAGCTCAAAATTTATGACAAAAATTATTAACACTATTTCTTAGCGTTAATAGTGTTGTGAAGTTGTAGGTTGTGATAGCACATGACAGAAGAGTTAAAGACCATAAAGTAAAAGACAAACAAATAGAAAGTATAGTCGAAGCAAGAGCCATTCCTGTCTTAAAGACTAATGACAGCCTGCGGGGAGTTTGTCTGAAAGTCGCGGAAGGACTCTCAGGCAATGAGAAACAAAATCCTGTGATCTGATGATCCAAAGATTAAACTATTTGGAACAAGGGACTGTACCTTATTAATACAGCAGACATCAAAAAGATGCACACACACGTTGGCAAAGGCAAACCATCCCAGTCATTTAGACAAATAAGTTTTACAGGATTCAGATTGGATCACAACAAATGACATCTCTGTCTGCATTAATCATGTCAACTGTACCAATCCAGTGGAAATCCTCTCAAGCTTGAGTCCACCAGTGGAATGTGAATTCTGAATTATTCAAAAGAACTCTGTAAAAGTCTGGACTGGAGCATCTACAGATAGGCCTGAAAATGGCTGTGCCCAACTGATCTGGTTGAAACTGAGTAATTCTGCCAAGGAGAATGGAGAAAACTTAAATATATATAATCTATAGCGTCATTCTCAAGCAGACGTGTCCTGTCTTATATGTCTTATTTAAATGAAAATGTAATTTACATTTTTGTAAATAAAAAATTTGAAATTTTCAGTCTTTATATTCTGTAAATGACCAGGAAATATTTAACAGGTCTTTTTTCTTTGATACTGAGGAGTATTGTGTGTAAAATGATGAGGTCAAATGTTTTGAATTCATTTTAAGATGAGTGTGGAATATAAAGAAAATGTGGAAAACTTGAAAGGGTCTGAAAACTGTCAGAATGGTATATGTCAGAATCACCATACAGTACATTACCCGCTGGTTTAACTCCTCTCTTTTCTGTCCACTGGTGAAACCTGGCCCTGCCCCTGCTGCCACATACCCCTGAATTTTTTGCCTAATGTTTATGATTTTGTTGTTGAAAAAGTTCATGAAGTCCTCACTACTGTATGATGTTGTGGAGATTTCTGCAGTGGTCTTGTTTCTAGTTCATTTAGCTACAGTATTAAATACAAATTATTTTTATTATTTTTGTTATTTTCAATAAGAGTGGAGAGATACAATGATCTAGCATCACTGAGAGCTTTTTTTATAGTTCAGGATGCTCTTCCATGCTATTTGGAATACTAACAATTTAGTTTGATGCCATTCATGTTCTATTTTTCGAGCAGTCTGTTTTAAAGTGCGCGTGTGATCATTATACCAGGGTGTGAGTTTCTTATCTCTAATCAATTTTCTTTTAGCTGGAACTACTTTATCTAAAGTATAACAAAATGTTGACTTTAAATGTTCAGTCGCCTGTTTGAGTTCTGTGGAGTCAGATGGCGATCCAATCAAAGTTTATAACTCTAGGAGTTTATTGATAAAGCTCTGTGTGGTAGTTGATGTGAATGTACCTTTAATCTGGTAGCGCGGAGCTGTGCGTACGTTACTACTATAACACACTTTAATTGAGACAAGACAGTGGTCTGAGATAGCTTCAGACTATGGAATTGTGGTTATATTTCTAATACTTAATCTGAAGGCTAATATTAAATCTAAACTGTGACCTGCTTTATGAGTGGGTCCCACTACACATTGGTTTACTCCTACCGAGCCCAGTATGGACATAAATGCTATTCTCAGGGGGTCTTCTGGATTCTCAAAATGAATATTAAAGTCTCCAGCAATTAACGCTTTGTTTACAGAAACAACAAAGTTTGAGAGGAAATCTGCAAATTCACAGAGAAATTCAGAGTACGGCCCTGGAGGTCTGTAAATGATAATTAGTGGGATTGACTGAGCTGACTTCATATTTGTAGCTACACTTTTTAAGTTACTATAGAGAACTTTAAATGCATTAAATTTGATTCCGTGTTTTTGTACGATATTCAGATTATCATTGTAAATAACTGCGACGCCTCCTCCTCTACCAGTACCCGAGGCTGGTGTATGTAGCTGTATCCAGGAGGACTAGCTTCATTTAGAGCTACATACTCGTCCTGTTTAATCCAGGTTTCTGTTAAACATAATATTTCAAACTCCTGATCGGTGATAGTCTCATTAACAATAACTGCTTTAGATGCGAGAGATCTAATATTTAACAGTCCTAGCTTCAGATCAGAGGTGCCAGCTGCACATTCAGTGTGTTCCAAGTTTGTGGTATCTACTGTATGTTAATTAAATTACTAAAACAGACTTTCTGAATCTTTCTAAATTTATGCTTAGCTTGGGGAACAGACACAGTCTCAGTATGATGAACCCTGAGTGACGACTCTATGCTGCTAGCAGACGGTTGGTTTAGCCTGTCTGTCTGCTCCCTGGCCTGGGCTCTGGATTGTCACCGATTAACTAGGCCTCTTCTGAGACTATGCTATACTACAAGAAATGAGAGCAGCACCTACCCGAGTGGGAAGGCAGTATAATTTAAACGCTGATATAAACAAACGAGGAACTTACGCGGTAACAATACGAAAACAGGATAAAAATATACTGGGTTTTTCTCTCGCTCAATTGTGGAGAATATTTTAATGCTCAGTTTTAATTGCCTTGTATTTCCCACTGTCTGTAATAAGAACAAACTTAAGATTGCTAATATGTTTGTTAAGATTAAGACAAACAGCATCACAGTAGGACAATAAACTTGAATGAAAGTAGTGAGAAAGGGCTAGACAATTCCCAAGGAATGCATCATATCTATTTCATGGTGAAAATTAATATTACTATCAGGACATGGGAACAGAGTACCATCACTGCAGGCTGTCCATGTGCAGAGATCGTTCATATTCTCTAGTATAGCTTTGTTAAACAAATTCCATGTATGGGAGTGATTTTGTATTGTTTGTCTTGAATGCCTTTAACTTTTGAATAATCGTTCCCACTGAAGAGAATTAAACTGCAAATTGTATGGTCATGATTTTTATAAACCTTTCCAGATTGATGTGCAGTAACAATTGCTTCTCTAAGTCAATTCTTATGTCTTTTTCTCGTAGCATTGAGTTATCACACATCTGAACGCTCCAGACCAGGAAATTCCCCAAACTTGTGCCTTTATAGAGGTCGGCACACCTGCTAATAATCAATTGATCAAGGGCTGATGATTAGCAGCACCTGGCTACAACGTACCCTCTTCAATCCTACAAAAGCAGTAAGGAGCACTAAGTATTACCCACATGTTTGTTTTTGGCTTCATTTTTATTAAATAAATGATGGAAGAGTGAAAAAGGTGGGGTTCATCTATGGTTCTATTTGCCTAATACTATGATACCTGCTATGATCACATGATTATTATGGTTTTTACCTTAAAAAACAGGATCGGGCAATAACTTTTGAGCATGACTGTATGATCACTTTATGTACATAAGAATGAAATGAAATACAGATGCTGTGTGCGGGATCTTTATCCTGTTGTCAGGATTGATAAACTCTGTTAGTAATTAAAGTGACAAACATATATTCAACAAATGTTCAAATAGGCATTATGTGGCATGAATGCTGTAAGAATTTCAGTATTTTGTTGTCTTGTTGTTTGTGCAACATTGTGTTGGGGTCATTTATTCATTCAGCATTATATAAATTTTAACTTAAACCACTTTAACCAGTGGTCTGATTTTTGTGTTTGGGGAGAATGATGTTGCAACATAATTATGAATATATGACAATGGCATACACCTAGGATCATTGCTCAGTAAAAAAAAAAATAATAATAATAATCATTTTAAAGAATAGCTCACCTGACTTTGTTAGCCTTTAAAATAATTAAAAAATTTTAAAAATCCTTTTGGATTTTTTTTTTAATCCATTTGATTTATACAGATGGAAAGTGTATTTTAAAAAAATTTCTGCGGCTGTGTATTTTAAATTGCTTGTAGAGCTGGTTTGTAGCGATAGGCTCTTATCTGTCACTGAGAGGTGGGCTGAGGTGGGCCGTGTCTGGTATCCAGCAGAGTGGTTCATCTAATGGCTGAAGTGTGTCTTCACATGATTGGTATATGGGTGCATCAATGGAGCAGTAGCTACTTTAGCTCTTGCTAAAATTATGGCACTAAAACATTCTACACCGATGCACATTTTGGTCAGTGGATTTTGCATTTCCATTGTCCATGTTTCCAGATGAAATATCAGCTCTGTGAAATTTAATGTAGTACTTTAGTATTATTTAATATTTATCACTTTATTAATAACTACAATATGTTATGGGTGACATTCACAATGGATAGCACTAAGCTCACAAGTCCAAGGTCTTGCATTCAATGCTAAGCTTAGTTTAATGTGGAGTTACGTGTGGTCACCACATGGTCTTCTGGGCTTTCATTGAGATCTACAGTTTTTTCCCCACTAAAAAAAAAAAAAAAACACACACACAGGTTGATAGATTGGCTGCAGTAATTTCGAAGAATCCCAAACATCTTTTGGCCAAACTGATATCATATTATGATGTAGAGGCCTATTTGTATGCCTTTGAGCAAGCTGCCACTGAAAACTGGCCCAAGGAGGACTGGGCACAGGGCCATCTAAGTGCATCCTCTTGGGCATTTTTAACTAAAGGACATGCTTTTCAAAAAGATGTGTATGAACCTCATAGGGCCCGTCCAAAAATCTAAATGAGTACATACTAGTGATCATAAACTTTGTCACCCAGTACTTCAAGGCAGTCTCACACTGGAACAGACACCCAGAGTTTGACCTAAATTGTCTTCAAAATTTCAAAAGTAGTTACTTGACTGGGCAAATAAGACATTATGTTCATTAGTAATAAGAAGTAAATTCTCAAAAAAAGACCTGTTCAACATACATTTTTAGTCATGCATAATATGTGAATTTCACTCAAAATCAAGTGCAGTATTACAGAAGCAGAAATTTGTAATTGCAGTTAAGCACATACACAAATTTAATTTTATGATCGTTATTCTTATAATGTCATGATTGTTGCATGGCAGGGATACTGCTTTCAAAATATTATTCTGAAAATCTTAATATTAATCTTTTAAACTTCTCCATCAACCTACTATTTAATAGCACTCCTAAATTTGACTGATGTTCTAATTTACCATTTAAGTTATTATTTACATAATATAATATTTAGGCACTTGGCAGATGATCTTATCCAGAGCGACTTACAAAAAGCCGGTTCGGTCTCTGTGGCTTGTGCCTGGCGAACCCTCGTCTCCAGTTCCCAATGGAGCGGACCGATGATCTTGGAGGGTGGCAGGACAGACGCAGGGTCCGCCCGGGGGACATCCCCCTCATGTTGTCGAGAGAGGGCGTCGGCCTTGATGTTCTTTGACCCCGGGCGGTAGGATAGGAAATTATAATGCTCGAAGAACAGAGCCCACCGCTCCTGCCTTGGGTTGAGCTGTTTTAGGTTTTTGATGGAGATGAGGTTTTGGTGGTCGGTCCAGACAATAAACGGTTCTCTGGCGCCCTGGAGCCAGTGTCCCACTTTATGGCCAGCAGCTCGCGGTCCCCTACCCCGTATCGCTGCTGAGTGTGGTCAAATTTTTTGGAGAAGAAACTACAAGGGTGTAGTTTCTGGTCTGGACCCCGCTGAGAGAGAACAGCTCCAACACCCACCTCTGAAGCGTCCACCTCCACAACAAACTGTTGGTTAGCATCTGGATGGAGGAGAATTGGAGCGGTGGTGAATCGATGGCAAAGCCTGTGGAAGGCGGTGATGGCAGTGGAGTTGAGTTGAAAGTGATGAGGTGATGGGCAAGTCAGAGCGGTTAAAGGTGCTGTGACTGTACTGTAGTCCTGGATAAAGTGACGATAGAAGTTTGCAAACCCAAGAAACCGTTGAAGTTGTCTGAGAGTCTTGGGTAGGGGCCAATGACGTACAACCTCCAGTTTCTGTGGGTCCATGGCCACACCCTGGGATGAGATGACAAAACCCAGGAATGTGGTGGAGCGCTTGTGAAAAGCGCACTTCTCCAACTTACAGTACAGTCGATGGGCGAGCAATCTCTTGAGGACCGCCCTGACGTGTTGGATGTGCTCTTTGGTGGTGCGGGAGTAGATGAGGATATCATCTAGGTAGACAAATACCCATCATCCCAACATGTCCCGGAGCACGTCATTAATAAAACTTTGAAAAGCTGCTGGAGCATTACAGAGTCCGAAGGGGATGACTAGGCTTTCGTAATGTTCAGTAGGGGTAATAAACGCTGTCTTCCACTCATCGCCCTCTCTGATACGCCAGGTCCAACTTTGTGAAAATGGTGGCACCAGAGAGGGCGTCCAGGGCTGAGTTGGTAAGAGGCAGCGGGTGTAGGTTCTTTATGGTGATGTTGTTTAGTCCCCGATAATCGACACAAGGCCCGAACTCTTCTTTACGAAGAAAAATCCCACGGCGGCGGGCGAGGAGGAGGGTTGGATGGTACCTTGGCGTAGAGCGGACGACACATACTCCTCCATCGCACGCGTCTCGGTGGGAGAGAGAGAATATAGACGGCCGCGGGGTGGAGCGGAACCCGGCTGAATCTCAATCGCCAGGTCATAGGGGCGATGAGGAGGAAGGTGGGTGGTGCGTCTCTTACAAAAGACCTCAGCCAGGTCCCGATATGCAGTGGGGATGGCGTTGGTGTCGACATCGAGGACCTCGGACTCCGTAGGCTGAGTTCGAGGCAGGTGGGCCCCCATTGTAGGATCCGGTTTTGAGACCAGGAGATGAGAGGGTCGTGTTGGAGCAGCCATGGATATCCGAGGATGATGGGTGGCAAAGAGATGGAGGTGAGGTGAAAACAGATTGATTCTTGGTGTTGACCAATGGTGAGGGTGATGGGTCAAGTCTGGGTGGTGATAGGGCTGGTGGAAAGGGGCCGACCGTCTTCGGATGTTATTCGAACGGGCTGGGATAACGCCTCAGTCTCCAACCCAATCTTTTGGCGTAGAAGTAGTTAATAAAGTTTCCGGCGGCACCGGAGTTGACGAACGCAGAGCTTTGGACAAGTTTGTGGCCAAATTGGAGGTGTACCTGAACCATGAGACGCGAGATGCTGGGTGTGGTGGTGGCGAGATGGAGGTGACCCGGTGAGCTGCCCCCCTGATTCACCGGGCTTGGTCGTTTTCCCGGGCGTGAGGGGCATATCGCTCGATGATGGGCTGCTGACCCACAATAGGCGCAGAGTCCCTCCCTGAAGGCGCGTCCTAATTGCATGGGTTCCCCGGCTCCCGTGTCAACCACGGCGGGAGGTGGAGACCCGACAGACGCCCGAACGGTGGTGGTGAAAGCTGGTGATCGGGGCGTGGAATGTGAGAAGAGGGGTGTGATGGGCGGCAGGGTTTGGGGGGCTGGCTTCGGGCAAGCAAGCAAGCGCTGATCGATCCGGAGGGCGAGCTGGACCAAACCCTCCAGGGTAGCTGGAAGCTCTCGCCCGTCGAGCTCGTCCTTGATGCGAGACGCCAGTCCTTCATAGTAAGCCGTCCGGAGGGCGGCATCCCCCCAGGTGGTCTGCACGGCGAGGGTGCGGAAGTCTGCAGTGTAACGGCTCATGGGCAACCCACCCTGCCGCAGATGGTACAGTTTGCTGTCGGTCTCCATCTCAGCAGCAGGATGCTCAAAGGTCAGCTTTAGTTGGCGGGTGAACTCTCCATATGAGTAGGCCGTATCTGAATCTGACCTAAGAACCGCTGTGGCCCACTCAGCTGCCTGCCCGGACAGCAGCGAGACGAGGAGTGCAATGCGCAGTCGGTCTGTGGAGTACCTGGTGGGATTGAACTCAAACACAAGATCCAAAGAGGTTAAAAACACACTGCACTTCCCATCTGTGCCATCCCATTTATGCGGTAAGGCTATGAACACATCAGAAGAGGAAAGGGGGAAGGAGGGGGCGGCGGCGTCGCTGCCGCGGTGGGCGTGGCAACAGCCGACTGAACAGCCACCTCGCGGAGGGTCGCATTCTCCTGCCGTAGCTCCGCCACCTCGCAGCGCAAAACCGCGACATCTTGGAGCTCCTTACGGAGAAACGCAACTTCACCACGAAGCTTATTGATCAGCTCGGCATGCTGGTCAACCACACCGCAGAGACGGACAAACTCCGCTGAGTCTACTGCTCACATGGCTCAGTCATTCTGTCACGAGCGACCGAGGAGAGAAGACAAAAACCTTAGAAGGTAGCCCGTGTTGCGTGGACGGTAGACCCAAATGTGGAAGTAGCGCAAGCAGGCAGGATAACCACGCGTTTAATCTCAGAACTCTCTTACACGAAGAGCAAGGATTTACTCAAATAAACCCGCGTTCTAGCGACACACACTCAATCGAGGAAGCAAACCGAATTGGTGAGTACTCATGTGAGAATCGGTAACGCATCGGCGAAGGCATAAGTTGAACTCAATGACTGAGCGATGTGACGCGCCATCTTGTTTCCTTTTATGCTGTCCTGAAAGTGCGACCGTCTTACTTCCGTGTCCTCGTGCCGGTCGCGGAGTGAGTGTGCATGACAGCTACAGTAAAAAACTGAAGTTAAAAGTTTTTAAAGAAGGTTTGAGGCTGAGGTGTCTAGAAGCCCACTGCTGTCATCAAATTAACATTCAGAGAGTGGAATGTGTAATCCTTGAAAATGCATAGATAACTTGTCTCCAACTTGCACAATCTTTTATTTACAATTACATTATGTTTATACAAAGAGTCAATATTCGCAGTGTTGATCCTTCATTATCAAGACCTATGGAACTCACCCTGGCATGCTGTCAATCAATATCCTGACTGATGGCAGCTCATTCCTGCACAATCAGTGCTTGGAGTTTGTCAGAATTTGTGGGTTTTTGTTTGTCCACCCGCCTTTTGAGGGTTAACCACATGACAATAAAATTTAAACGTTTTGTTCCCAGAGCCACTTAGTTATCACTTTTGCATTAAGGCAAGGTACTGCATCATGCTGGAAAAAGCATTGCTCGTCACGAAACTGTTCTTGGATTGATATACCATTCTTTATTTTAAAAAAAGCTCCCAAGGCAAAAATGTGAGTGACTCCACTCCCTTGGCTGAGAAGCAACCCCACATACAAATGGTCTCAGGATGCTTAGTATTGGCATGACACAGGACTGATGGTAGAAAAGATGATCTAAACACTTAAGCACACTTCTTTTGCTGTTGTTCTGGGATTTATTTGTACTTTTTGTGCCAAAGTATGCATCTCCTTCCTGACTGATATGATGGCTGCATGGCCCCATAATGTTTATACTTGGTTAATAGTATTTGGACAGATGAACATGGTACTTTCAGTGATTTGGAAATTATTCTAAAAGATGAGTTACATTTTTTGATGAAGACCTTTTTTTCCTCCTGAGTACTTGACTAATTTCTTTAGGTTTTCCAAAAATGTCAAATAAAGTGGCACTAAAAGGGCATGCCTTTAAAAATATCAACACATGCACCCCAATTGACTCAAATTATGTCAACTAGCCTGTTAGAAGATTCTAAAGCCATGATATAATTTTGTGGAATTTTCCAAGCTGGTTTACTAACTGTATTTAAACTTTTGACCCACTGCAATTGTGACACAGGGTCATTCTACAAAAATTGAGGAAAGGGCTGTCACTTAGTTTTGCAGATGGCAAAATTATTTAAGTCAACATAAAAGACACATTACGTGTATACATTTTTTAAATATAGTATATACATTCAAATGAATAAAAATAAATAAATAAATAAAACTACATTTCTTAATTTAATATTCTATATTCAATATTAAGTTGTAGGATTTTAAAAAGGGCCAAAGAGATGTCTTATTGTGATCATACATGGAAGTGTTTCATCTTCACGGATGAAGTGGTTCATTTATTTTTTCGTTAAATAAATCTAATTTACAATAATGTGGATATCCCTAAAATAAGTAGAGCACTAAAATTATGAAACAATAATTGATTAAAATTTATAATGTGAAATAATTATTAATATTAGTCACTTAAAACTCTATCAGTGGTGTTACTGTTAACCAAAAAAGTTTTATTTTGAAATACAATTGACAATTTGAAATGGTTCCACAGTAAGAGGTCACAGTGATGAAGAGTACTGGGAAGATGCAAAAAGTATGTCAGATATCTACTGTAGAACTGTCAAAATTGATTTTGCAATTTTATGTAAAGCTTTTTTTTAATGTAAAGTCCATCATTAGTGTTACTTACATTTATAATTGTGAATATGTAAATGTAAATTAGTGTTACTCATTTTATAACTGTAACTGTCAAAAGTTAAACATAAAAAGAGCTTCTTATTATTCATTGATTTTGACATTACTGTGAAAACCACACAGTGGAAGCCATTTTGCAAAAAAAAAAAAAAATTCTCTAAATTGTCAGGAAATAAGTAACACCAGTGACAATGTTAGTCCTTTTATAAATTAGCCAAATAAATCATCTAATGTATGCAAAAATCAGAAAAAAGTTTAAGTTTGATTTATTGGCTATTGTTATCATTTATACTGTTGTACTTTTCATTGGGTACGGCAAAATTTAGTGCAGGTTAAAAGCAAAGATTGAACAGGCAGAGGAGAGATGAAGACTGACCTCATTTTTGGCACATAACATTGCTAAACCTAGACCTGACCAACAGAAACAATCCCAGATCATAACAAAGTTGGTTTCTTAAGGCTACACAGCTATTTAGTTCCAAAATACTCCTACTTTCGCTATTACACATAGTCATGAGTCCTATGGTTTATTTATTTTTATTATTATTATTATTTTTTTTTTTTTACCATTTGATTTAACTAAGTAATTAAATGTTCTCCCATCACAAAGCTGGTGAAAAGGAGGCTTTTCATGCATACCTTGTGAGGGTAAGGGAGAGTGGGAGTTCAGAATGTGGGATGCCATGTCCAGGTGCAGAGAGAAGTGAGAAATTTAGCAAAATGGAATGTTGTAATGGTTGCTATGGACTGGATGATGTGTTACAGAAAAGTCACTGCCCGCATCTTTCATTCATAGGGTATATCAAGATACTATGAACCCAGTGTTGAAATAAAAGGTATATAAGCCCATATTCTCACATTGGTATTTACATCTCAGGTGGAACTCCAGATGCTGTTACTTTTATTATTATTATTATTATTAGTAGTAGTAGTAGTAGTAGTAGTAGTAGTAGTAGTAGTAGTAATAGTAGTATTTATTGATTAATTATATCTCTTTTCCCCCTTTTTATTGATCTCCAAGGATCAATAAAATATCTATTTATCTATCTATATATCTATCCATCCATCCATCCATCCATCCATACAGTATATATGAGCCTGATAATACTTGCCATTGTCATTTTCGAATATGTCCATGCCATTAGGGAAGGAAAAAAAATCCATTGATTGGATTCTTACTCACATGTAGAGTAACAAATACTTCAATATTGATTTCAGAATTTAAATACTGGAACTTTAAAAGCTGAAACAAACATAACCGTGTAAGTTCCTAGTGTCAAACTGAATAAACAAACGAAGCAACTTAGTTTTATCAATGAAATAAAAAATATAGCAATTTAAGAGGGAGGGTGGTATTGATGACAAACAATTAACATTTCGTATCATAATTGGTTGAAGTATTTGTACCGAATGTTATTATACTGAACAAAAATATAAATGTAACACTTTTTTTTTGCTCCCATTTTTTATGAGATGAACTCAGAGATCTGAAACATTTTCTACATACACAAAATAACCATATCTCTCAAATATTGTTCACAAATCTGTCATAGTGATAGTGAGCACTTCTCCTTTGCCGAGATAATCCACCACACCTCACAGGTGTGGCTTAGACTGGCCACAATAAAAGGCCACTCTGAAACGTGCAGTTTTGTTTTATTGGGGACCCCCCAAAAGAACCCGTTAGTATCTGGTGTGACTACCATTTGCCACATGCAGTGCAACACATCTCCTTGGCATAGAGTGTGGTTACATGTGGTCTGCGGTTGTGAGGCTGGTTGAATGTACTGCCAAATTCTCTGAAACGCCTTTGGAGACAGCTTATGGTAGAGAAATTGGACATTCCTGCTGTCAGCATGCCAAATGGACGCTCCCTCAAAACTTGCGACATCTGTGTCATTGTTCTGTGTGATACAACTGAACATTTCAAAGTAGCCTTTTATTGTAGCCAGTCTAAGTCAAACCTGTGCAATAATCATGCTGTCTAATCAGCATCTTGATATGGCACACCTGTGAGGTATGATGGATTATCTCGGCAAAGGAGAAGTGCTCACTATCACAGATTTTGGAAGATTTGTGAACAATATTTGCGCGACATGGTTATTTTGTGTATGTAGAAAATGTTTCAGATCTTTGCGTTCATCTCATAAAAAATGGGAGCAAAAACAAAAGTGTTGCGTTTATATATTTGTTCAGTATAATAGATTAGCAGGTACAGTATTTCTTTGTTTAATAGCCTGCTATCTGACTTAGGAGTATTAGTATTAAAATGACTGAATAAACTTTAGGACTATGACTCAGGGAAAGTTAAAATGAAAAAATTAGTTATAAAATAAAAAAAACAGAGACTCAAGAGTGTGTCAGCATGTACCAATCACTAACCTGAATGTGTTACACTTCCTCTTTGAGCTCCTGAATCTAATTTTACGAGTCGCTGATACTTCTGCTGAGAAGTCTCCTTAACTCCACACCCCTCACCTAGATAGAGAGGAACAGACAAAAAGGTCAAATGACCTGTGACTGCCCCTAGAGCCCAGGCTTGTAAATCTGGACTCATTAGACGACATTACCCTTTTCCAATTCCAGACTAAATTACCATTTTGCCTCACAGATAAGCCTACACAGCTGGTTAGTCCCAATCTCTTGAGTTCACTTCTGATTGCGCATGCAGAAATGCTCTTACTTTCACTATTAAACATGGCTAGGAGTTCTACTGGTTCATTTATTTATTTACTGTTATTCTTTTTTTTTTATACTAAATTGATTCCACCATCGCGTTAATTGGCGCTGCTGAATGACGCGTATAGCCACATATATAAAGTGCATTTTTATTATTCTCTTTTTTTCTTGCCATTTTTATATAGGTTTATATTTTTGTGCATTTCTGCCCATCAGGACAAACAAAGGTGAATGGAAAGGGGGGGGGGGGGGGGACCTTTTTTTTTTTTTTTTTTTTTTTTAATACTGCTGCCTTATCTGGGCCTCTCAGGTTTCAGCTTCTGTTGCACTGTCACCATTACTTGCCCCCATCATGTGAAGTGAAAGCTCCAGAAATCAATAGACTTGATAGCCAGTTAGGACTCCTTCATCTTTGGCAGTGGATGATTTGAATGGATGAATAATTCATCCTTTTAGAAAGCAGCCAGGGATGAGATAAGTAAAATAAGTACTTCACCTTATCGCTCTTCATCTTAGAGACTGTGCTGTAATGCAATTCTGAACATTTAGCACTTAATGGTGTGGCGATGAAGGAACATGATCTTGGCTCATTAGGGTTATCTTTAAACATCACACACAAAGACAGTGTCCCCTCACTCCGGTATAAGCACACTAGTAGGGACATGAAACATGAGGCATGAGAGTGAAGGCTATTCTTGAAAATTTTTTACATCATATACAATCATATACATGCACCCATACATGACACTTAAATGGCCCTTATTTGACTTCGAAAAGCTGAATAAATGGATACCATAACAAAAAGTTCTAATTTGGTATTTCAGCATTAATGAGGAAATGATTAACCAATATGTTTAGTTTTCTTTAGGAGCATAGCTCCAAAAATGTGTAAGCTTCTTTTTTATAGGTCAGTGTGTCCCACAACCAAGTCAGGTCCATGATGTTTTATAGGATATGTTTATGCTATACAACGTATTGTTATAACAATGTTTTTATGCAATTTTTTTTAATGAACATAAACTGTATGATGGCCTATTTATGAAAACCTGTTTTAGTTTTATGCCAGAGGTAATGGGATATACACCCTCCAAAAATATAAGTCATTAGGATATTCAAGATATTTTATTGGCGAAGGTGAGACTTATTGTATAGCATTGGCTTTCACCTTGCAACTGTCCAATGGATGCCATTTATGCCCAGTTTCTTTATTGTTGTTGAATCGTAAACATTAACCTTAACTGAGGCAAGTGAGGCCTGCAGTTCTCAAGATGTTGTTCTGTGTTCTTTTATGTGTTCCTGAATGAGTTATCATTGTGCTCTTGAAGTAATTTTGGTAGGCTGGCCACTCCTGAGAAGATTTAACACTGTTCCAAGTTTCCTCCATTTGTGGATAATGTTTCGCTGGAGTCCCAAAGCTATCATATTTGTAACCCTTTCCAGACTGATACACGTCAATTACTCTGTTTCTCACATGAATTTACTTTTTCAATAATAGCATCATTTAAAAACTGCATATTGTATTTACTCAGATTATGTGTGTTTGATGATCTGAATCATTTAATTGTAAAAAAGATTTTAATCAAGAAGGTGCAAAAACTTTCATGCAACTGTATTTTATCCAGAGTCACATACAGAAATCACTATCAGTTAATACACACGTGTATTTCACTGGGTCATGAGCCAAGAGTACATCATACATGTCAGTTGGGGAGGCATAGTATGAAAAAAGACTGGTTCTTTTAGGACAGCCAGTGATTCAGCTGTTTGAACTATGGGAATTCCATTTCCCCACCTAGTTGCCAGTACAGAGAACAGCCTTAAGGCATAACTTCCTTGTATCCTGAAAGATGGTAGAACCCATAGAGCAGTGCTAGGGGATTGGTGGGATCCTGGTGCAGTGTGGGATGTAATCCACGTGACTGATGTGGCGTGTAAATTCAGCAAAAATGGAAAATTAAATATCTTTACAATAATCTTAATCATCTCAAATTAATGATTAATTTTAAATATGTGTAGCCCTGCATCCTGAGCACACAAGAAGAAACACACTCTTCACATGGCTGTCAACATGGCTCAGAACATACAGGTAAACTGTTTAAATATAAGTTAAACATAGGCAACAGCCTCCGAGTGGCGCAGTGGTAAACTGCTCGCCCTATCACCAGGAGATCGCCAGCGTCACGTGGTTCAGAGGAAACACGTGATAGTCTTCGGCCCTACTGGCTGAGTCGTAGTAGCCTTAATGTGGGAGCCCCCTAGTGATGGGGAGGAATTGGACACAACTAAATTAGGGAGAAAATCGGGGAAAAATCCCCCCCCCCCCCCCCAAAAAATATATATATATATATAAAAAAAATGTAAAAAAACATAGGCAACAACCTAAGCAGCTACCTAATTTCCCCTCTTGTCTGTTCCAACCACTCAGCATTCAGCATCACCAGTGTACTAGTCACTAGTCTGATCGTCTGTCATTATCTGCACTTGTTTTTTACTGAACTTTTTTTATGTTCCAATGATTCGTACGCAGGTGGCACCGCATCTCCGCGGTCCGGGCTCGATTCCCCTCACCTACGGTACATACAGACTTTGAGCGACAAATATGAGTGGCAGATTAAAGAAACTGAGTATTAGCAGTATTCTGACCCAGCTGAACACTTGCATTGAGTGGCTAAACATTATAAACAACCACATAATAAGAAATTAACTCAGCATTGTCTAACTAATAATATTATTTAACACTCACTGTATCATGGACATAACAATAAAGGGACCTTAATCCCCTTGAGTGGGCTATCCTCAAGAGATGTGTGGATAAACAAAAAAAACACAAATTTTTACAAACTTTATACATTGATTAAGCAAGAATAGCTATCTGTCAGGATATGGCCCAGAAGTTGATTGACAGCATGCCAGGGTGAATTGCAGAGGTCTTGAAAAAGAAAGGTCAACACGGCAAATATTGACTCTTTGCATAAACTTAAAGTAATTCTCAATGAAATGCTTATAAATATACTTCAGTATATATATATATATATATATATATATAGTATATTATAGTATATTTATATACAGTAACATCTCTCAAGCAGACTTGAAAATTAATATTTGTGGCATTCCCTTTTTTTTTTCAAAACTGTCCTAAATTAACTTGAATGATTCTGAGACTCTTAGTAAACACGGGCCCAAGGCTCACACTGATTCTGCGTTATGAGTGTTGTATTATTGTGCAGTTTATTATGCTGTGTTTCGAGTGCGCAATTGTCAATCCATTTAAAATGGTCCTTCCTGATGTCAGGCCACTGAAAAAGAGGTAGTTAAGATTTTTAAAGATGGCATTATTTAGGAATCAACCAGCCCATGGTCAAGCCCCAGTGTGGTCATGCTCAATTCCGACAAAAGCCTCAGGCTCTGCACATCTTTTCCATCTCTCTCATTCAGCAACCACAATTCCCAGCTTAAAAATAAAAAGAACTTTTAGGCACTGTAACGTCCATGTTCCCATGTTAGCATTATATGTGTTGTGGTTACAGAGTACTACACTAAGGGATCCATTTGTGTAGTATGAAAAAAGTCTAAGAGAGAGAGAAAAAAAAATTGATAAAAAGAATTGTGTAAAATTGCTACTGAACAGTGACAGGCCTGAAGAAACAATTATTATAAGGGCTGATTTAAATGGTAAAGCACAAAACACAGTAACAGTTTTCCATGATTTTTTTCGTGGGGATCCAAAGAACATATCTTTGAGTAAAAAGTAATATCACTTCCCATACTTACCTCCATCTTTGGAAGCTGGTTATTTTTGTTTTTTGGTGATTGTTAAAATAGTACAATGCTAATTACATGAGCATGTTGATTTAATAAAGAATTATATTTTGTTGTGTTTCAGTTTTACTATTCCTTCAATAAAGATCCTAAGCTTTGACACTTGCTTCCTGGGAATTTATCTGTTAGTCAATTATCAAGCTGGGATGATCGCTTCAACCTGCTTCACTCATTAGCAAGGACAATTTAGTTTCTTTGGACACCAAATATGTCTACCATGAGCAAAATGAGCATTTTGAACTTTTGTTAAGTGAACCCAATGTGCCTTCTCTTTTGCTTGTGTAGGAAAAATATATACAAAAGGCTTTGACTTAAAAAAAAAAAAAAAGTAAATAGTAAAATAGTAAATAGTATGGAATAGTAAAATGATTCCACTTCCTGCTGAAGTTTTAGACAATACAATTCCAAGTGCATTACTATGAAGTCTTCTGGCCTTGTTAGCACATCATTTTCTAGACTATACATGCCAGGAAATTTGGCTTTGGAGGCAGTGCATGGAGTAGCCTGTCATGATGAGACTTGCTACAGTGAGCAGGGAAATGAAGATCACTGCAGAGGAAATGGTGCTCATTTCTCACTCTCTACTCTTTTTTCCCCTCCTGCTTTCCTTCTCCATAAGCCCTCAATCAGAAAATTCATCACTATGTTAAGCAGACAGACATGGACTTCACCCTCGATGCTGCTACCTTTGCTCGTTCTTCCTATCCTTTTGCCTTTAATCTTTGAAGCTCGGACAGCTTTTTGTCACAAAATAAGCACCTTATAATAACAACGTAGCTATATTTGCCCTTGTATCATTGTGCACAATATCACTTTGTGACGTGAGGACCCGTGACTGATAAAACTTTTTTCATTCATTGAGCATATCCTAGGAATGGAAAAGTGTGATGATAAAGCTGTCTCACGTTTGTAAGAGATCATTCTATGAGGGAGTCGAGTAACGTTTCCTATTGATATGTGTCTATTCTGGAAGGAAATGGAAAAGGATCATCAGAGATGACAGATAACTAAAGTGCTCATTACACATTTTAAAATGATGCAAACATTCAAGGCCAAGTTTTCAAGGCATTATCTAAGCTCTGATCATATAAGTCTCAGGAACAGGATGTCAAGTCATGTAAAACTTTGGACATCATGTCATCTCAAACACCTGTTATAATCCATACTGTAACTCTGAGTATAATACAAAATTTAAGTTTGGAAGACATGGTAGGCTTCTCTATAAATGCTAGACTCTTTTAGACAATTCAGTGTTTTGATCTTCACACAGCATCCATATAAATGCAAGACTTTATAATTAATTTGATCTAAAGAAATCTATGCCCATTGCAAGGTGTTTTATGTGTCTTATATGTATTTTGCTATTTCAGTCAGCTAAGGTCAAAACAATCTGTTATACAGTATCTGTCAATAACACACACATACAAAAAAATAAAGCAAAAATAATTATAAAAAAATAGCTCTGACCCATTATAGCATGAACTCTGCAACTCCTTTAAATTATATCTGGCTTTTTTGTCTAACATATCCCACATGTGCTTGACTGCATGGAAATCTAAGGAAAAGTCAACATCTAACAATCTCTCCTCAAAAATGCACCTCATAGCAGATATTCGAAAGAGGATAAAATGTTTACAAAAATCAGAATTTACTCTTGGAGCCATGTCTAAACAACTGCAGATTCGAATATTAGTTCAAACAATTCTTGTCCAACGTGCCTCATTTTCATTTCATGAACAATAACATGGTCTATTGCATTTGCTATGGTGATTGGTCCTTGTCGTCCTCCTCCTCTGCTTCTCAGATTGTTTGCATTGACTGATATAATCAGTCTTTAACACTGGTGCATGCTGGCTCCAGACCTCATATTGGTTTCATAACATCATTAGTAACAAATATGAGAAATTTTGAGTCCCTGTGTATAAGTGATGACCACTATCCTGTCACTGTGTTTAACTTCTGCCACCTGTTGTTATCACTATGCATCACAAGTCCACAAGTGCAAAATAGAGTTTAGTGAGTGAGAATGTGTTCAGAGAGAGAAAGAATCAAATAAAGTAAAAATAAAAGTAAAAGACTAAAAAACTAAATTAATCAAAATTAAATGAAATAAGGATAAAAATCAAATAAGATATATATAAAACAGATATAAATTAAGCACATAGACACCCAGGAGTAGCTACTGTAGTGCAAGTCCACTATTAATTAAAGGTAACCAAAACATTTTTTAGCAAACATTTAAAAGAATCAGGACTGACAGCTGACATAATGTTGAGACTTAAGATATTCCACTTTTTCAGAGCAGCCACAGCACTGGCATAATCACCTCTATTAGTAAACTTTCTCCTTGGTACTTATCGGAAAAGCTGGTTTGAAGATCTAAATGTAAAAGTTACAGGATGGAATGGCCTTATGCACAAAGACAAGAACCTTAAAATTTATTAAGATTCTAACTGGTAGCCAATGTATAGTCTTCAAGAAAAAAAAAAGCTTCTTTTTTGCATATTAGGTAGGGGGTGAACTGTTGCGTGCATAGCATAGACTGTAGACATATGGGTTGGACAGAAGAGGCTTTAACTTTAAAAAGAAAACTTTAGCAAGAAGTCTGCATTTAAAGAAGCTGTTCTTAATAATGGTATTAATCTAATTCTCAATAGTATACTTGCCAAATTAAACATCTAAATTTTGCACCACTGGTTTTATATATGGAGCTAAGTTATCCAGTTCACCAAAGAGGATAATTTTTGTCTTATTTTATTTTAAGTAGAGAGAGTTAAAAGTCAACAAAAATGTAACTTTTGCCAAGCACTCCAGCAGGGATTGACAATTGGGAGACAAACTTAGGTCTGCTCAGGTCATAAGCAAAGCAGTGAAAGTGATACCATGCTTTCTAAGAATTGACCCCAACAGTGCCATGACAAGGGGAAAAAAGTATAGTATGGTATAGAGCCTGTCGGACCCAACAGGTAAGTTTCACAGATGTTGAAGAACATCAAATAAGACTCAAACCACAAAAGAGTCGTCACTAGGATAACATCATACCAGGTTAAATGATCAGTGAGTATTCATTGGTCCACAGTAACAAACGCTGCTCTCAGATCCAACAGCACAACATGGGCTGAATTTCCAGCATCTTAAGTAATTAAAATGTAAATTATTAATTAGTAGTTAAAAACTGTGGAGACTCTGTGATGCTTCCCAAAATCTGAAAAACTGAAAAAGAAAAAAAAACTAAAAATTCAGAACGTGCAAGCAAATAATATCATTTGCATTCATTACATATGAACTTTACATTCATTGAATTTATTATGCACACATTTTCAGCATGTGTATATATTTGCTTCTGTCACATTTCACGATCGCTTCATCCATATAAATGCAAGATTTTATAATTAATTTGATCTAAAGAAATCTATGCCAATTGCAAGGTGTTTTATGTGTCTTATATGTATTTTGCTATTTCAGTCAGCTAAGGTCAAAACAATCTGTTATACAGTATCTGTCAATAACTGTATAACACAAATGCAGTTATAACAACCCCGACAGCACCTGTATCTGGTATAATGTCTATGGTGGATGAGTTGTCGAAAGCATCTTAATTCCACTTCCAAAGCTCCCTTCTGCCAAAGAGACTGCAGATCTCATGAACCTCCACATCTTCAGGCTCCATGGCCTCCCTAGGGATATTGTCTCAGACCGAGGTCTACAATTTACCTCACAGTTCTGGAAGGCATTCTTCGAGAGCCACCCACAGTCTGCCATCAGGGTTGCATCCCAAATCCAGTGGTCAGACGGAAAGTAAGAACCAGATTCTTGACATCGCCCAGAGATGCATGGCCTCCATAGATGCCGTTTCGTGGAGCAAGTTCCTGCCCTGGGTGGAATACGCTCATAAGTCCCAATCCTTATCATCCACCAGTTTGTCTCCCTTCCAATGCTGCTTGGGTTACCATCCAGCAATGTTCCCGTCCCTCGAAGAGGAGGTAAAAGTTATGTCTGCTCAACACTTCATCCGAAATTGTAGGAAAACCTGGCTACAAGCCAGAAAGACATTGCTACGATCTATCAAGGCATACAAGAAGCAAGCAGCTCGTAGGCGCTCTTAGACCCCGAAGGATAGAGTGGGCCAGAGAGTCATGCTTCCTGCCAGGGACATCCCTCTTAGAACCATCTCCCACAAACTCTCTCCCTGATACACTGGTCCTTTTACAATCACCAAGATAACCAAACCTTGCTCCGGGAGACTCTTGCTGTCTTCTACTATGCAGCTAATCAACCCCATGTATCACGTCTCCTAGTTACATCGTTTTGCCTCATGCCCACTACTCTGTCTGTCAGACATTTTCCCCACACTGTGACATTCTCCCCATGTGGTCATGTTTCCCCAGGCTGTCATGTGTTTTCCCAGGTCCCAGAATCTCCCTGCCTACACACCTATCTCTCATTCACCTCTGATTACTCCCGGCATTTAAGAAAGAGCTGGGCACTGTCTCGCTGCCAGATTATTGCATGCCCTTGTGCCCAATTCTCTCGCGTTTTGTTTCACAGGTTATTTTCACGTTGCCAAGTTTGTTTTGTTTTCCCCCTTATCGCCTCATGTTTCAAATTTGTTGCTTCACTCTCAGATTACACGGCTTTGATCTTACACTTCCCCCCTTTTCGACTGCTTACGCTTCCTGACCATGCTTTCGCCTAGCATCAGCACACCAGCTCTCAGCCATGCCCCCTCCATCTAAAGAGGAGCTCTCTCTCTTTCTCAGCGCTTTGACAGCATCAGATACTGACTTCAAATCAAATCATAAATGTGCACAAATATTAGTTAGGTTGAAGGAGAAAAAGAAAGAAAGAAAAACGACATGTTTTTTCTCTTCCTCCACACTGTAGAAAATAAATCGTGAATTTTTTTGGTAAAAAACTGGCAACTGGGGTTGGCAGAATTTTTCCGTAAAAAATATGGTAGCACCGTTATTACACTGTAAAAAATAAATAAATAAATAAATTTTACGGTAAAAAAACGGCAGCTGTGATTGCCGTAAAAAAATATTGTAGCAACGTTTTTGGTACGGGATTGCACTCATTATACGGTATATTTTACGGATTTTTATTGTTTTTTTTTATTTTTATTAGAGCCGGGCCAGGAATCGAACCCAGACCCAGACATTTATTTTTTACAGTGCAGAAGGACATTTTGTCCATAAAGCAGGAACACAGTTCCTAAAGAATACAGTGCTGTTGAATACTGTTGTTTAGTTGTTAATACTGATGTTTGACAAGATAAAGAAAATAGTCTTTTGCAAAAATCCCTAAAAAGGGAAAGAGTGGACTAAATACTAAATATGTGGCTTTTGTCATTCTCTTTTTAATGACCCATGGAAGGATGCATTTTTTTAAGACACAATGTGGCATTATACACACATACAAACACAACCGCCATCCCAAGCTGCAGTATCAGCTGAACAAAGGCATGAGTGTGTTGCGCAGAATTAGTTTTTCTCAGCTTGCGGTTGTGGATCACGCAACATGATAAAATAACTTTGTGCAAAGTAAAGTGATAGTCATCCATGTCTATCAAAGTATCATCCAAACTGTGGAGTGCTACACCTTATGAATGATAACGCAGTTTCTTTTTTGTGCAGCGCAAATGTGCAAGTGTGCAACGCAGAAGAAACAATTCTCTCTGGATAGATTTTTAGTAAAACTGGCTGCCATGTAAGAACCAGAGGCCAAAAAACAAAAAAAGGGGAAACCCCTGAACTCCTTCCTAACACTAACCTCCTCCCCACCCATCTTCCTCTCCTCCATTCCTTTTTACATTTTGTTATATATTTTGGAATATAAACTAAATATATCAAAATTGGCCAAAAATTCTCAGAATGATGCCATTTTGGTCCTATTTTCAGGCGTAGGAGTAAGAGCTATTTATCAAGCACCGTAGATCATGCGCAGATTTATACATTTCCCCACCACGCAGTGTGAAATCAAAGAAAAACAAGCTACATTTGTGGTGTTGTGGGCATCATTCATGGCACACACATTAAAATAATGATTTTTATATATACATTTTATATACTTATATTCAATTATTTTAATGTAAACAACTTTTTTTAAAGTTCTCTATTATAAGCAACACTTCATCTCTTTACATGCAGCAAAAAATGGTGTAATTGATGCTTTCAAAAATTGCCTCCACTTACCTTTTATCTTTAGATGTAAGAGTAAGGCAGAAGGCTATCATCCTCTCTCCAGTTCTACTTTCTTTTCAAAATCTTTTTAATCAGATTATGACAGTCTAACAGAACTTTATTTTATGGGCTTTAAACAGTTGTGATCAAACATTTGTTTCATCATTTTGCTTTTCCACCATTTAAAAGTAAAAAAAAAAAAAAAAACTATAAAAACTACAATACTAGAGTACTATAAGGTGCAGACTACTTTACAGCTCTAAGTGTTGTAAAAAAGTGATGTCAGACACTTTCCTCAGCGCAGTCCAATTTCTTGCTGAAAAAAATAGAAAACTTCATGAATAACTTTTATGTCCTACTCTGAGGTAGAAAAATTTTCAGTCCTAAATGAACTAAATGAGTGTGATGCCTATGACTGATTCTGAGATTATGCCACCATTTACGAACACTGAGAGGTACAAAGTATATATAGTGGGTTTTGTAGTTTTTTGACAGGTTTTTGCAGTTTTAAATAGTGGAAATGGTGAAATCAGCACCAGTTGTGTGCAGCACCAGTCCTACACTTCTGATGATGTGACTGATCTGTGGTGTCTCTGCCTGAACACCATTTTATCACTACCCCTAACAAAGTAGGACACTTCTGGAGCTCATTTTGGTGGAACTAGGAGTGATTTCTTATTTTAAGAATGTTGAGAAATAGCTCTTACTCCTACTCCTAATTGTAGGACCAAATTTGTGTCCATCTGTCAATTTCTGATTCTGACATGCTTAGTTAATTGATATTGGTTGTTTGTCAGGAAGTGATGCAATGGACTGCTTTTTAGCCCCACACCTCCCCTCTTTCTTTCATAATTTTCTAATCCTCTGATATGGGTGTGAACTTGCTTTAAATGAGATACAGTGGAACCTCGGATTGCGAGTAACGTGTTTTGCGAGTTTTCCGCAAGACGAGCAAAGATTTTTAATACAATTTGACTTGATAAAATTAGCAAGTCTTGGTTTACAAATACCGAGTATTATGTAGCACGCATGCGCTTCTTGTTTTCTTGTTTATATAATGTAGACAGTGTTTTTTCTCTCTCTTGCACTTCGGAATTGTGGGTAAACGTCTCCCCTGTTCGGTCTTAGTGTTCGTCTTTCACTGGTATAATCAACATCAGTGCACGCGTGTACTGTTTACTGTTTGTATGTGTTTGTATGCGTGTGTGTACAGCGCCTGTGTGCTGTTTATTATAACAAATGTGTGTGCGCGTGTGTAAAGCAAAACCAAGTCTCATTAGAGAGATTAAAGTTCCATTTTCTCTCTCTCTGTGTGTCAGCCAGCGTGCACTTTGTGTATGGGCAAGCGCCTCTTCACATACACCCCTTCGCCTCTCGCCTTCACACACACACTCTCTCTGCTTTACACAGAAACATTGCTCTGTCGTTATTCTTTTCCAAGGTAAAGTGCAGGTTAATTTGTTTTATTTTTACTTTACAACAGTGATTCCGTTAGTGTGTTGCTCATTCGAGTGTCATTAGAGAGATTTCTTGTTTATTTTCCCCATAAAACAGTGTTTCTGTTGTGTGTGTGCGCGTGTGTGAAACTCAAATAAGAGAGGAGGAAGAGTTACTGTGTAAGACGATAAGAGGGAGATGGTAGGGGCTCATTCTTCCTCTCCTCTTACTTTAGCTTCACACACAAACACATACACAGCGCCTGCGCGCACAAACGGAAACACAGAAATATCTGCATGGATTTATTTTTAATTTTTTAAAGGTAAAGTGCAGGTTAATTATTTGTTTTATTTTTACTTTATATTTCGTATTATTTTTATGTATTTATTTTTTGGGGCTGCGAAACAAATAATTTGAGTTTCTTATGGGATAATTTGATTTAGTTTACATGTTTTGATATCTGGAACAAATTATGATCGTAATCCAAGGTTCCACTGTATGAGAAAAGTGGGAGAGCAGCGTAATGTGAAAACAGGCCTCTCTAAATACATTGTTTATGACACAATAAAAACAACTAATTAAAAACAAAAACACTTTTGGAGCATTTAAAACAAGCAATCGATTGAGTCATCTACAGTGAGGTCAATAAGTATTTGATCACCCTGTGGTTTTGCAAGTTCTCTTACTTAGAAATCATGGAGGGGTCTACATTTTTCAGCATAGGTGCATTTCCACTGAGAGAGGAAAAACCAAAAATCACATTGTATGATTTTTTAACAATTTATTTGTGAATTACTGTGTCAAATAAGTATTTGATCACTTGAGTCCAAAAAAAATGAGGTCAAACGGTTCCTGTAGTTCTTCACCAGGTTTGCACACACTGCAGGGGGGATTTTGGCCCACTCCTCCATACAGATCTTCTCTAGATCTGTCAGGTTTCGGGGGTGTCGCTGAGCAACACGGATTTTCAGCTCCCTTCAAATATTTTCTATCGGATTTAGGTCTGGAGACTGGCTAGGCCACTCCAGAACCTTGATATGCTTCTTACGGAACCACTCCTTGGTTTTCCTGGCTGCGTGCTCAAGTGATCAGCACACAGCCATTTTGACTCAAGTGATCAAATACTTATTTGACACAGTAATTCACAAATAAATTGTTAAAAAATCATACAATGTGATTTCCGGATTTTTCTTTTTAGATTCTGTCTCTCACAGTGGAAATGCACCTATGCTGAAAATTGTAGACCCCTCCATGATTTCTAAGAGAACTTGCAACATCACAAGGTGATAAAATACTTATTGACCACACTGTATATGCTAAATACACGCATACAGTGGGTGTAGAAAAAAAATTACCCTTGCTTTGCAATGTGAAATTAAGACAGACAGAGAGTTTTTGTTTTATCCAGCTATATTTACTTGTCCAAGTGAAGGATATAATACCAACATGTCATGAAAAAAATTGGGTTTACATAATGTAGACATTTTAATGTGGACAAAATGCCCAATGCATTCTCCACCATTGATATGTAGGGTTTACATAAAGTCACCCTAGGTGCCTATTTCGCCTACGCCACAGGCCAGCCCTGTGTGTAGCATACAGGTGACACAACAGATTTTTTGTTTGAAATTCTTGTTCTGAGTGACTTTCAGCCAACTTTTATCAACATATCACCTGTCCCACCTGGCGCAAAGAACCTTAGACCATAGCTACACCCCATTTAAAGATACCTACAAGGTAAGATGCCTACTAGGCATTTCCTGTTTGTGTAACTAAGAGGGAGGTCACACGCTGGACGGACCAAACAATGGGCACTATGATGCAGTGTTCTGGTGCAGCACTGATGATATTAGGATCAAGTGTATCAATTTGTTTACGGAAGCCATTTTTGGAATTATTGGGAAACAAATGGATGATAGCATCCAAAAAATATTATCATAACGTTTCCCATTCAGAGCCATAGCCATGGGTGAATAAAACCATCCTGGCACTCTGAGATGTTGCACTGCTGTCTACAACGCAGGTTTTGCTTCTGGGCACATGAACTTGTACAAGACAGCAGAATATAACATTCGCAGGGCAGGGAAAGAGGCGAAGCAGTGCTGCAGGGTGAAACAGGAGTCATAGCTCAACAAAGTGACTCAAAGAGCCTATGGTAGGGACTTAGGACTATGAGGTGAACACCTATGCTCACTTCAAAACTGCGGGTAGCAGTGCTAACTACAATAACAATGTTAAAATTGCTAGTAGTGATAATGGAATCAGGAAGAAGGAGACACCTTTATAATTTCTGAGCATGATGTGAGGAGAGCCTTCAGGAGAGTGAACACTAGGAAAGCAGCAGGACCAGACAGTATCTCAGGTCAGATCCTTAAAGCCTGAACTGAGCAGTTCTAGCTGCTCCATGGGACGTTTTCACAGTAATATTCAATCTCTACTTGTCCCAATCTGTAATCCGCAGTCCATTATTGTTCCTGTCCTAAAGAAACCCCATCCTCCCTGCCTCAACATCTATCACCCTGTAGCTCTGTCCTCATTTATGATGAAGTGCTTTGAAAGCTAGTAAGACTTCAATCACTGGACTCATTACAGTTTGCATAATAATGATGCCATCTTACATCTCCTACATACAACATTAAGTCACATGGATACTAAGAAGAGGAATTATGTTAAATTGCTGTTTGTTGACTATAATTCAGCTTTTAATACAATAATTTTCTCCACACTCACCACCAAGCTGAAGAAGCTAGGACTACTTCCTTGTCAGTGGATTTCCAACTTTCTGACTGGCAGACCACAGACAATACAGTTGGACAGGCATGTCTTATCCTTCCTGACCCTCAGCACTGGTCGAGCCCCCTGATGTACTCACTCACACATATTGCTGCATGGCCACTACCAACTCCGCAACCATGATCAAATTTGCTGACGACATCATTGTGGTGAGCCTGATCACTCACAATAGCAAGAAGGCATACCTGGAGGAGATTAAAAACCTGTAGAACTGGTGTCAGAGGAACAACCTTGTCCTGAATATTAGTAAGACAAAGAAGTTGATTGTGAACTTCAGCACAAAGCAAGAGAGGAATTACCAGGTCCCTGTCATCAGCGAGAACCCAGTGGAGAGAGTGGACAATTTCCAGTTTCTCGATGTTCACGTCACGCAGGACCCATCATATCAGCAACATGGTGAAGAAGACCCGGCAGCATCTTTACCACAGGCTATTTAGGATGCAAAGGACACCACAAAGGACGAAACAAATTGGATATATTTTTGTTTCCATCACACAAAAAAACACACACTCTCTACATCCATGATTACACATCAGAGTCAGGATGTAGCGCCTTACTTGCTACATTGCAAATTTGCACACTGCTCATACATTCCACATTTCTTGTTTACACGATTCTCATTTACACATAAATGAGGATTAACTTGCACTTCAGAACATAGGCAACCACGCTGCTGCAGACACATAACAGTATCAATTCTTTTCATACTTCATGGTTCAATCATACTGCAGCTGTCAAACATACATGTCATGAGAGCCAGTTTCATTATAGTGCTTGATGGGTTTTGCAAATGCACTTGACAATATTGTTCTTACAATAACTATTCTAGAAAGGCTGACCTGTGTCTTAAAATAACAATTGACTGTTGTTGTTACATAATTACCCAATTCCATGTGTGTTATTTCATAGTTTTGAAATCCCCAGTATTGTTGTAGAATGTAGAAAATAAACAAAAACAATAAACAAAAACAAACAAAATTTGCACGTGATCCCAAACTCTTGAGCAGTAGTTTGTGTGTGCGTGTGTGTGCGTGTGTGTGTGCGTGTGTGTGCGTGTGTGTGTGTGCATATATATAGAGAGCCTTGCAAGTTTTCATACCTCTTAAACTTTTCCCACATTTTGTCATGTTACAACCACAAACATGCATTAAGTTTACTGCCATTTTATGTGATAGACCATCACATGTAATTGTTATATACTATATACAGTACAGACCAAAAGTTTGGACATACCTTCTCATTCAAAGAGGTTGAATTTGTATTATGGCAAGAAAAAAGCAGCTATGCCAAGTCAATGCCACACAGAGTTCTAGCAGCAGACACGTCTCTAGAACAACTGTTAAGAGGAGACTGTGTGAATCAGGCCTTCATGGTAGAAGATCTGCTAGGAAACCACTGCTAAGGACAGGCAACAAGCAGAAGAGACTTGTTTGGGCTAAAGAACACAATAAAGAAAACTCTTTGAATGAGAAGGTGTGTCCAAACTTTTGGTCTGTACTGTATACTGTTCAGTCATAATGTTAAGACGAAGGGACAATCTCAGGTTCTGAAAAATGACTCCAACATGAAATTGCCAAAATGTAGAGTTCCATGAATGATCACTAGGAGTCAATGTCTCCAAAGGTGAATCAATGTACAGCTTTACAACAGAAATAAACTGCAGCCTTGTACATTTCAATGTATGGCAAAGCAAATTCCTTTTTTGTGATCGTATTACACATATGAGCAGTTGAGGGTTGTTCAGGAGGGCCCAACCCGGGACCTTCTGATCAGTAGTTTAACCCTTGAGCTACTGTACCACTGCCCCCAAAGTGGGGGAAAAAGGTTTTGGTCTCTGTAACTAAATTTACATTATTCAATGAAGTATGGCGGCACAGTGGTTTAGTCACCTTGCACCTTGGATGGAGGTCCTACCACGGTCATACAAATTCCTTTTTTGTGATCGTATTACACATATGAGCAGTTGAGGGTTGTTCAGGAGGGCCCAACCCGGGACCTTCTGATCAGTAGTTTAACCCTTGAGCTACTGTACCACTGCCCCCAAAGTGGGGGAAAAAGGTTTTGGTCTCTGTAACTAAATTTACATTATTCAATGAAGTATGGCGGCACAGTGGTTTAGTCACCTTGCACCTTGGATGGAGGTCCTACCACGGTCATACAAATGGGAATAAATACAATGGTCACCATTGGCCTCCAGTGGTTTGCTTCCACAAGCCTTGGTTGGACTACAGAGGTTCCTAGATGGATGGATAGAATAAATTATGCATAATTAGGGGTGTGGCAAATTTGAGCAGCAGCTACATTGCTGTCTGCTATGCATTGCTGTCTGCTACGCATCACTTTACGTAATCAGCTAATTGGAATCATAGTTTCCATTACCACAAGAAAGGTAAGTTGGAGTTGACATGGGACTATGTGATGGGTATGGAGTTCTATAAAATTTTAAGTTAACTTTTACCACCT
>JAAGKR010002550.1:0-17788 GCA_011419295.1 Clarias macrocephalus | reverse complement strand
ACCATGGTCACCACCCATCTTGAAAAGTTTGCCCCCTCACATATACTAATGTGCCACAAACAGGATGTTAATATCACCAACCATTCCCATTTTATTAAGGTGTATCCATATAAATGGCCCACCCTGTATAACATTGATCATTGATGTTTAAAGAAACATTAATACCTCAGAAACAGTAAACAGCCCTGGCCATCTTGTCATGAACTCTGCCATCATAGGTTTGTCCCGGATGACCTCCTGTCTCCTATAGGCAAAGGTCTTGGCCATCTTCTCCTTGTTTTTATTTATTTATTTATTTATTTATTTTATTTATTTTATTTATTACCTCAAACAACAGGGTTACCCTTTCCTCTTCCTGAGTCCTGAGTCTCCCCAGCCATATAGGTGGGACAGAATTTTACTTCAGGGTTTTTTTTAACATTGTAGGCCGGCTGGCACTTTTCTGCAGGTTTGTGCTTGAGGGAATTAATGCTCATCTCTGGGCAGCCCAAATTTCTTAGTTTGATACCTCATCTTTCAACACCTCAAGAGGATGATACACCAGAAACTTCAAAACCAGGTTTCTGAGGTGGTGATGCATCTTGAACTCTATTTGCTAATTAAATAGGCAATTGGTAACTGACAAGGCAGTTGGTTTAGTTGGATTTTAGTTAGAAGTATCAGAGTAAAGGGAGCTAAATACAAATGCACACCACTTTTTAGATTTTTATTTGTAAAAAAAAAATAAATACAAAAAAATATTTATACTATCCCTTCTCATAAAATATCTAATAATCTCATTAAAGTCCAAAAAAGTTCAAGGGGGATTATACTTTTGCAATATATATTTGAGCATGAGGTCATAAACTGATGGCCAGACATTCTCCTTCAGGGTTTTCTGGTAGAATGCAGAATTCATGGTGCCATTTAGTTGAAACAGTTCTAACAGTTTAACTTTTGTCCTATCAGTACGAATATTTTCTCTTAAAGGAGTCTTAAAGGATAACTTTTTGGTCAGCATTTGCTTTCACCTTGGAACTTTTTCTCATGGATGCCACTTTTGCCCAGTCTCTTTCTTGAATCATTATTGAATCATGAACATCAACCTTAACTGAGGTAACTAAGGCCTGCAGGATGTTGTTCCTGGTTCTTTTATGCTCCATGGTTGAGTCATTATTATGCTCTTGTAATTTTGGTGGGCCGGTCACTCCTGAGAATGTTCACCACTATTCCAAGTTTTTTCCATTTGTGGATAATGTCTCTCACAATGTTTTCCTGGAGTCCCAAAGCCTTAGAAATGGCATGGTAACCCTTTTCAGACTGATACTTATCAAGTGATTTGATTCTCGTCTGTTCTTGAATTTCTTTAGATCGTGGCATGATGTGTTGCTGTTTGAGATTTTTTAGTGTGCTTCACTTCAGACAGGTTTTTATTTAAAACATTTATTGGCTCAACGCCTGGGAATAATTAGGCCTGGGTGTGGCAACTTTCAGCTTTGCAAAAATCACAGTTCATTTATGATTTATTTATTTATGGTGTGTGTGTGTGTGTGTGTGTGTGTGTGTGTGTGTGTGTACATTATAACCTTGAATTGCTAGCATAATTCGTGCTCCAGAAGCATGCTTGTATATCAAAACACTTGTATATCAAAGCAAACTTTCCCCATAAGAAATAATGGAAACTCTGGCGATTTGTTCCACAACCCAATAATATCCATATAAGAATAATTAATACAAAATATAAAGTAAAAATAAAACAAATTAACCTTTGAAAAGAATTGTGGCTGTACTGATTAAGACCAGAGGAAGGAGAGGAGGAAGGGGGGGATAGGGATGCTGTGTAGGATGAGTTTCACACACACGCACACACCAGTTTACCGACAGAGACTCTTACTCAACCAAGCGTGTGGATGAGTCTCTATTCTGTGAACTGGTGTGTGTGTGTGTGTGTGTGTGTGCGTGAAAGTCATCCTACACACACACTTACAAACAAAATTAAAAAAAGAGAGCAACCATTGGCTCAGTTGTAATTACATAGTGCTCGGCGTCTAAACAAGAAGCGCATGCATGCCACATGTTACTTGATGATAGTTATATCATATTTTATATCGTATATCAAGAGTCGCTGATTTATCAAGCCAAAATTTATTTACAAATTTTGCTTGTGTGTATGTATATATATATATATATATATATATACACTGCACTTTGTCGAGGAGGAACATTTGCGACCACATGCGTAAACACCTGCCTAGCAAATAACATTTATAGTGAAAGTCCGTGTTGCCCAGCGACAGCCCCAAAACATTCCTGCTCTAGAGGAGAGCTGCATGGAGGAATGGGCCAACATACCGACAACAGTGTGTAAAAACCTTGTGAAGACTTACAGAAAACTTTTGACCTCTGTCATTGCCAACAAAGGGTATATAACAAAGTATTGAGATGAAATTTTTGTTATTGACCAAAGACTTATTTTCCACCATAATTTGAAAATAAATTCATTAAAAATCCTACAATGTGATTTTCTGGATTTCTTTCTTATTTTGTCTCTCATAGTTGAGGTATACCTATGATGAAAATTACAGGCCTCCCTCATCTTTTTAATTGGGAGAACTTGCACGATTAGTGGCTGACTAAATACTTTTTTGCCCCACTGTATGCCTTGTTTAGACTGCATGACAATCTGATTTGTTTTATAAATCCGACATAGTGTTCCTATCCAACACCAAGCCGATCTGAATCCCCTTTCTTGCATACAGTGTGATATTTCCTGATATATCGCCCTGTTTCTACACATTGCCATACAAAATGCCATCAGATATTTCACTTCATCTTATGTCCAGGGACTACTCTTCTCAATTTCCATCTCCATTTCTTCCATTGTCTTCGCACTCGTTTTTTTTTTTTAGGTTATTTTATTTTTTTTTACGAGAGATCCATGTCCATATTATGTGATTGTGTGGACTTGAACTTCCCCGTCACATTGTAAATGATGTAATGAACAGTCTGAAATGCAATTAGGAATCAGTTTTGAATCTGATTCCAAACCACCTCTGGATATTGTTCAAATTGGATTTGCAAAAAACAAATACACCGATGTATTTTTTTTTCTGTTCAGACTACAAAAAAAAAAAAAAAAAAAAAACCCTGTGTACACCAAAAATCAGATTTGGGCTGTCAGTCTGAACAAGACCTTGGAGAATTGATCCATATCTGCCCAGTGTGCAATAATCAAGTTAAACTAGGCTTAAACATTTCATGGTTCAAAGGCACTGATATATTGATATAGCTAAAAGACAGATGGTCTGAGGTTTAATGTCTGCCCACATGATGAGCAGCTGCAATGTGAGAACAAGCAGACATACCTAAGTCTATCCAGTTTTGCTTCCAATCTTCAAGTTTGAATATTAGTGTCATTACTTGAAGAAACTTTTACTAAGTCAATTAGTTCACAATTAGTCCCAAACTCATCACTGACCTTATAACAACCCAAGTATTTGTGCATATGTATTTCATAGTAGTGTTAAATAAATTCAGCCTGACAGTCTGAGCTTTCAGTGAAAGACATGCCCACAGTTGCTGCCTTCCCAGCACTCTCTCTTCCTTGCTGTCTTCCTTTCTGGTTAATCCTATCAGGAATTCAATTTACTCCCCCTTCAATTATCAGCTTCCCATTGACTGTTTTAAAAGGAGAAGATTTCCTTGAATCCCACTTGCTATAATTAGGGCTTATGTGTGGATAACAGAGAACTGAAGTGGATCAGAGGTTGAATTAATTTCAAGAAGGGAGCCAAAAGAGGTGTGCATACCTTAAATTGGACCATGCCACAAAGACCTGACATAATTATGCAAATATCACCAGCAAAAACAAGTTCACCCCCAGACTACAAGTGTAATCTATTTCCTGTCGCAGCATTGGTACGTTCTCCTTTTTACGTTAGACTTGTAATCTTGTGCCACCTAGTGGATAAATCCAAGTCATTGCTTGCAAGTCACTACCGTTCATGGCAAAGGATAATCAGGTAGCACGTAGAAACACTCTTAAGAACAATCACTTACATTTCTGAACCTAAAAAATGATACTGTTTTGTTGTTAGCTACTGCATAATTAAATTCAAACTAATATATATATATATATATATATATATATATATATATATATATATATATATATATATTTTTTTTTTTCCTTGTCTTTGCTAAAATGTGCATATTTCAGGTTAAATAGTGGACTTATGTCTCGCGCCCTTTACTTCCGTTTTTCAAGAATTCACCTTATTGTGTGCGCGTGGGTCTGTCTATACACACACACACACACACACTAACGCTAGAACACAGCACAGTCCTGGCTGTGCAGTAAAATGCAAAAATGTCCCCACATGTTGTCAGATATTTCAGTTTTTGTGGGGACATTTCACCTACCCCTGCTCCCCATGCACGCACACAAAGGAAGCTATGCACGCCCCACAATTTATGTTCTCATTAAGGTAAGGATGAATATTTTATTAGCTACTTGGGTTTTTTCTGAAGTCTCATGTTACCCAGCCACAAAAGTGAACATGGGTTGTCCAGATCTTGCTTTGTTAGCATAAAAAAAAAAACTGTGCAGTCCACAATGGGGTTAACTGCTATTTAAAAGGAGGTGTGTTAACTGTGCCAGTGTATGCCAGTTTCGGCCACTTGGACTTGGCGTCGCCTGAAGCTTACTCCATCACTCCTCCTGAGCCCTTGAGCGCAGAGAGTGGGCGGGGCCAGGCGCGCGCCGCTCCGACGCGCCAAACTGCGCTGAGCTGATGTGATGCACGCGACATCTCCTGTTTAGCTGTAGCCTTATTACGCGGTACTATGCAGACAAATTATATCCAGCAGCGCGAAAAAGAGTTGCGTTAAGAGCGACCGCTTTGCTATCCAATATTTCGACGAATAGGATAAATCCTGTTCAGATTGGATTGCGAGAAGCTTCGCTCGGAGGAGGCGAGAACAGGAGAGCTCATGTACCACAGTAAGTGCATTTGATAGTTGTGGATTGCTCAGTAGTTTATGAGAGGAGCTTTAAAGACGCTCGGGTTCGGGCTGTAACGGAGGGGTAGACACGCGGGATGCATAAGGAAACGAGCGCTGTTTCATTTCGGTAATCATCTCATTTTCTCATTTCATTTTGCCCTTTTCACTGGGTTCATTCGTGTCAGGGGAGCTAGATAATCCGAGCCTACAGGATCCTAGTGGCAATACTAATACAAATACTACTACTACTACTACTACTAATATCAGTTTGACATATCTTCAAATTGTATTGTTATGCTTATTCCATACCAATATCTACACCTAGCTCACCAATGTATTTTAACACGCTGTCCATAGTTAATCCAAAATGTAACAAAATTGACAGTAAACCAGACCACATTATAACTTCACTTAATAATATAATCTGTCCAAGGCCTTTCTGAGCCCAGCTCATCTGCTGTTAAAACATTAAAAAAAGAAGAAGAAAAAAAGCAGCCAATCTGGCAACGTGGTTCATACTCCTCTATCACTTTTTAAAGCATTAAATTCAGGATTTTCTCTTGTTAAACTGTCTGCTAGCTCCTGTCATAGAGCAAGTTAGTATAGGCATGGCAAACTCAAAAATAATACTGAAAGTTGTAAGGAGACATTGTATTGGAAGCAGTAGTAAAGAAAAAAAAGAAAGAAAAAAAAAACAGTTGATACTGTGCAAATACTGTGTTCAGGTGCCAACAGAGGATATTAAGATCAAATCACTTTGTTGTCTTTTTGTGCTGAACTTATTTTTGCAGATGTTTATGAAATTAATTCAGGACAAATGAACTGAAATTGCTTTATCTCTGCAGCTGTGTGTCTAGTGTATTTTTTTGCACGTGCTTATTTTTTTCACTCTCAGCTGCCAACATTGGCTTTCACTGGATCTTTTTCTAATGTCACTTCAATGTTAGTCCAGAATAGGTGTCAGTGCTGCACATATTTGTGTTGTTTTGTATTATTATTATTATTATTATTATTATTATTATTATTATTATTAAAGTGCTTACTTTTATTTGAATGCTCATATTTTACAGAAAAGAAGCAAATTATGGCTTTGCGTCATTAAGGATCCTAATCAGGATATTAGTCCCATATTGTTTTAGCTTTTGTGAGCCTTGTTAGAATTGTGTAGCTGAATCCTGTGACAAGAGAATTTTGTTTAACGGCCTACCAGGTAGTCAGTGGTTACACAGAGTCACAGAGGAAATAAGAGGACACCATTTTCCTGGCAAGCATGCTGCAACCTTACTGCCTGTCAGAATTGATGTAGTACAAAAGTGACATTAAAAAGATTCCAGAGAAGTTACATTTAGACATGTAATGAAAAATTCATTGCATGGTCACTTGCTTGCAGAGTATCATTGGTGGCATTTCTGTTTTATATGTATATTTTTCTATATGCTATTTCTTCTCTGTTATGGGTTCTCTAAAAATCTTACTGCACATCTAGACATATATTTATCTTTGTTTAGTTATGCCAGAACAGATTATTTTATGCAATCATACAGCTAATTCAATGTCTTTCTCTCATCTATCACCGTAACAGACACATGAGTACAAATACAATGTAGCTTGCAGCCAAAAAAAAAAAAAGTAGAGTCTGTTATGGTCACCAAGATAAACATGTCATGCCTGGATAAAGTTAAAATCTTTAGGACATGTATAAGTCTGTGATGAAGTGGCAAAACTAATTTCACACACATACACACACACACACACACACACACACACACACACACACACACACACACACACACACACACACACACACACACATATATATGCAAACTAAAACCATTTTGCACCATTTTGCAAACAGTAATGTGCATTTTCTGGCTTCAGCAGAGCTTATGTTTGATGACTGTGTATTTCAGCACTCCTCTATTTTATTGTGGCCTGCACTGTGCAGTCTCCCTCTGGAAATGCTGAGCTTCTCAGGATCTCATTGCTACTAGCACAATTCTTGAGTGTGCAAAGTGTAACTCTCCTAAAGAGCTTAGTGTTGAGAAACATGCTACTTACTCTGTGTACAGGTACATTTACATATAGAATAGGCTCGGCTGGGTGATTATCAGAAATGTGATTTCTCCAAGGTTTTTCTGAAGTCTGTTAGGCTGTACAGCATTTCAGACCAGAGCCACACAAAGACAAATGCTCAGGGTCACACCCCTTCTCTTAATGAACTCGTGTTTTGAAAAAAGAAAACACAGCAGAGTTTTATTTTCCTTAGCATTAATATGTACAGGGGAAATGTAAGCCTGTGACACTCCATGCCCTTATCCACTATGACGTGTTTTGCACCTTTCCTTGTGTTGTGCTTATCAAGAGACAGTGAGTGGGTTATGTCGTATCCCATGGGTTTGACAGTAATCCCCCAGAGACCTGTGTTCATGGTTGATGGTTTGCTGAATAGGGTGCAAGTGAAACTGATCATAGACCAAAGTGTATAATGACAGGACTGCAGTTAGCAAGCCCTTACTGCAGTTAATTTATATAACAAATATATCTGGTGAATTATTATAATTTTAAAACATGGTGTCAATCCTTGATGAATGGATACAGAGTATTAGCTCACAACTGATAGCAAAAAATGTCTTGTGGCCGATGGGACATTAATAATGTTCCTGTGTCGTGTGTATTTATGCTGGTGTCAAAATTGAAAGGTACTAAGATATGAAAGTGCCCTGCGATGAATTGGCACCCTGTCCAGGGTGTACCCTGCCTCGTGCCCTAAGTCTCCTGGGATAGGCTCCAGGCCCCTCGTAGTTAGTCAGTGTGTTAGTGATATATGAAAGCTTAATCATAAACCTAATCATTTTTTAAAAATGAATAATAGTACTTATACTGGTAAACTTATAATATTTTTAAATGACACCACATGGACTTTATTGTTATAGTGGTTGTTGTAATCATTCTACTGTGTCATGTTTAATCTTTTAATTAAATGGAAGCAGTTAAGGTTTTGAGTTCATGACCAGTAGATTGTGAGTTCCATAGTGATACCAGACGCGTCAGATACCCTCTGTTGAGCATTTAACTTATCGGTAAGTTAATGCCTTACATTCTTTCTTGTTTTTTCAGTTTCACTAAAAACATTTGCCAGATTAGCAATCATAAAATGTAAACTTATTTAAATGGATAGGGCATGTGTGTCTGAAAGAAAGTTTTTAAGACATTTCTCTAAAGAAAAACATTGGTTTTGAAAATTAATGTAAAGACGTATCATGAAAAAGATGGAAAATATTTTTGAATGGAATGGGTATTGTTGTGTATAAGATCATATCTCATCAGATTCCTGTACAATTGTGATGGGCAAACATTGAAATTATTTATGAATCTAAAAGAACACCCACCCCACCCTATATTATTGTGCTATAGTTTATATGTCTCCTAAAGGCTGAGTCATAAGGTTTTGAGTTTGTAATTGTGAAGCCATGTAGTTTTATTTGAGAATCGATGATAATGTCTGTAATAACTAAACCTGATGTCAAATCTGATGCCAGGAAAACATTTGTGGCCAGGAATATCAAATGAGTATTTTAGGGGCAGCAGCTATTGCGTCAGTTAAGAACAAAATTACTCCTGATATACAAATGTGCCGTTAGCAACTGGATCATAGATAAAATTAGTTAGAATTCAAATTCTAAAAATGTACTAAAACCATTATTTAGAACTAACATTTACAACCCTGCAGGATAAGTGTTTACATGTATAAAAAGTACTGTAATTGTTGGAACAATCAGTGTGGGGCTAGGAAAATAATAATAAATAGAATTTTACAATGTAAATTTTTTACTCTGTCAAAAACAGTATATTTTTACCAGGAAAGTCACACAATAATGTATTTTCCCCCAACATTTTTTTTCTTAAAGCGTTTATCTCTTAATGCTTTGTCATTATGTACCTTCATTAATTGAACTAAACTCAAATACATGTTGAAGGATCTATTACCCTCTTAAATGTCATGAGGACCACTTAATGAATTAAATGGCCTACATCTGTGAAAATCAATGAAAAGTAAGCTTGTTGGAAAATACAAAGTAAATCAGAGCTGCATTTGAACTTATGTGTTACAGGGCATTGACACCAAAATCTCTTCCTGATGTAGTAAACAGATTCACTTCATTTGATGTTAAGCTTCCTCATGAAAGTATTTATAGAATTTTTATCAGGGCAACATAAAAAAAAAATAAAAAAAAAGAGAACCTGTGTTTTATTGTTCAACCCCCTCACTGGCACAGAATCTGGCATCATCATGATTATATAATAATAAGAATTATTATTATTATTATCATTATTATTATTATTATTATTATTATTATTATTATTATTATTATCTTCAATGTTCTTTTCTGTGAATAGATTAATTGTTGATCCTGAGGTTCTTATACCTAACTTTGCATTGATATTTTATTTGGCCAAAATCATTATAGTTTAGGACAGGCAAAATCTGTTTTTTATTTTTATTTTTTATTACTCTTACCATTGTAAATGAGCTTTTAAATCAGATGTCAGGACCATCTTTTAAGCTTATACTTTGTGTTGTAATAAACATGTAGAATTGAAATTTATATATCTTTATGTATGTCCTTTGTTAATCTGATCTGAAAATATTTCTTCAGATGCCAAAAAATGCGCTATACAAATTTTAGTTTGTATAATATAGTTGTAGAGAGGACAGAGCATAGTTGCACCTTTAACTTCTTCTTCTTAACTATTGTCTGTCATCCTCATAAATTGCTTATGCAATCCTGGTGCAACATGCTTCCACCTTTGGGGATGTGTCTAATTGTGGGTTTAATAACAGCAGCGCAGCTTGACAATCCACTTGTGGATCTCTTAGAGCAGAGGGACTGTTTTATTGTTAACCGTTAATGCACTCCCTGTTATTTTCCTCTACTGGAGGGTTACAGGGCTACACCATGTTTATGTGCTAAACAATAATATGATTAAGTTTCAATTTTTTTCCGGTGAATATTTATGCACCTGAAATAAAAGCGTATGTTATTGGTTTTGTAATAGGTTTATGAATTTTTTTTTTGCTTTGCAAACATCCATATGTATACAAGTGTATACATATATTATTTTTTGTTATTTGTATATGCTCTTGTGCAAAGGTTATAGGCAGATGGGAAACAAGTAACAAAATGGAAAGTAAATTAAAGAGCATCAATTCTTCTAGGCACACTTGGACATAGTTTTTAAAGGAACTCAGCAGATATGTTGTTCCAACCACTGAACTTGCAAGGAACCTCAACCATGTTTCACTGTTGCCTGTAGACATTCGTTACTTTATCAGCCCTTTGGCAAACAACCTGCCTCTTGCTACAGCCAGATATTCATCAGTCTGAGCACCTGCTGCCATTTTTCTGCACCCTAGTTACTATAATTTTTTTTTGCCACAGTTGAGTTGCTTAACCTTGTTTCCACATCAGAGGTATAGATTTTGGGCCACAGTTCAAGCCAGACTTTTAAGGACAGTAGATGGGTGTACCTGGGTCTTACTGGTTTCTGACAGTTCTTTGCTGATGGCACTGCAGGACATTTTCAGAGGTTGAATGGAAGTAAGCATGATGTGTCTTTTATCTGCTGCATTAAGTTTCCTTGGCCAACTACTTCGTCTACAGTCCTCAACATTGCCTGTTTCTTTGTGTTTCTTCAAAATAGCTTGAACAACAAGCCCCAGTCTGCTTTGAAATCGTTGCCTGGGAGAGACCTTGCTGATGCAATATACCTACTTTGTATCTTGTAGCTGTGCTGCTATGGTGAGGTTGTGGAAGACAGTTTCATGTCACAATCTCATCTTAGTGGCGGTGTTTGGCTGTTTCCCACCCAGGTTTAAGCCTCCTACACGGCTGTTTTTGTTTAAGTTATTGACTGTATTTCAACCTACAAATTAAATTAATGATCTTAGGACCTGCTTGGTTAACATACATCTGACTCTGGTCTGAATTCAGTTTTTGATCCCTCCCCATGAAAATTTTTTGTTTGTTTGTTTTTCAGTTGAATTTTACAGCATATGGATCATGTTAAAGGTACACTACCCATCCCCCCCTCACCCCCCACCCCCACCCATCACAAAAACCTTAGTTTGGTGTGTAGGTTTTTAATATCCATTGTATATATACCTGATATACTGAAATATTGGCTAACATGCAGGGGAGGGTGGGTTTAGTGTTAATAAGTAGTGTAGCTAGTAAACAGGGTCTATGAAGGTTAGGTTATTATTTTGCTGTAATTTGAGAAATGTTGTGTGCCTTTAATAACAAAATGACCTCCTGAGATGACATTTTTTAGACCTGCCTTTAGGGCTGTAGCTATCGAATATTTTAGTAATCGAGTAATTTAAAAATTTTATCGATTAATCAAATAATCGGGTAAAATGCACTTTTGCTTAATTAAACAGCAATGTAAAATATATAAGAGAAACAAAGATTAATTGGTTTCCTTTCATTTTTTTAACGCACACAGCCTTTTTTTAAAAATAAACATTGTCATTATTCACAATACAAGGAATACCTTATACCCCTACCCCCCCTATGCGGTTTGACTCGCAGTGAGATGCGGTGTTAGGCACCGTGAGCCGCCGCGACTGCCCGCCGACGTTCCGCAAAGTTCTGCAAGGTCCGGCAAAAAAATTTAACATGTTTTTAAGGCGGCTTAAGCATATTTAATTTTTCGCGCAGAAAGATGGAAACGTAATCACAGCGGCAAAACTTGCGGTGAATCATGAAGAACTGTACTTCCGGCCACTGCGCGAAACCGCGTAGGTGAGATAGGTGTATTAAAGTTGACTGAGATTAATTAAGTGCATTACAGCACCATACATTCGTATTTTAAAAGCCTTTTCTCAGATGCAAAAAAAAAAAAAAAAAAGCTTTTCAAATGACTTTAAGGATAACAAAAAACTAAGGCACACATTAAAATAAATAATTACACAAAAACACTAAGTTGTGCAACTAAAAGTTTCCAAATCTACACCTCAGACATAACATTAGCTTTTACTGACAATTTCTGTCGTTTTCTCTTGCTGGTTTCTTCTTCTCTTGGCCTCACTGATATTTTTATCCCTCCCTTCCATTTTGCAGCCTGCAACAGCACGCTCCCTCAAATCAATACACAGCTAACTGTTTGCGTCTCCTTCCGCTTTGTGGGTGACGTAAGCGCTTCTTCTTCGTTGGTGTCGGCTTGCACCCGGAAGCGCGCTGTGTCAAAAGCATGCTGTCAACAAATAATTGTGCAAAAACAAAATGCAAGCTCTTAAAATTAATTAAACGAAGCTTCGAGGCAGAAGATTTTGCCTCGATCATTTTTTGTAATCGAATTACTCGATTTACTCGAGGAATCGTTCCAGCCCTACCTGCCTTTATAATTAAGGTAGAAACAGCTATGGACAATCCTACATAGCCATTTAAAATATTATAAATGTGAGAAAACATAAGAAAGGCAATCTATGTAGTCAGCTTCACTCATAAACACTAGACCTTAGAAGGGAATATATGCTGTGCTAAAATTATGTAAAAATGAATTAACTACATTTAATTAAATATATGTTTTTAATTAACATGTTTAATTAACATGTTTAACATGTTTATTAGATAGCATGTTTCTTAATTAGCTATCTTGCAATTTAATGACTAGGATTCTTCAGCTTTTGCCAAGACCTGCCCACACCATCTTTTATTTATTTATTCATTTTTTCAACCTCCGACGAATTCTAGAAGATAGAAGATGGAGAGACAGATATATATATATATATATATATAGATAGATAGATAGATAGATAGATAGATTGATAGAGTAGATAGTGTTTTCCACAGGTTTGAAATACTTGCAGTGGTAGCCAGCAGAACTGGTCAGGCACTACCTGCCAGCACAAAAGTGGTCTACTACATACAACAAACAACAAATACATACGATCCTTAACACAATATTTTAAATTTATTGGATATTTCTATTACTTTTACATTTTCAGCCTACTAACCCTTCAGTGCATCTACTTTGTGAAGAGTAAGATGAAATAAAAAAACTAAAAACTATATGGTGTACAACGATGATTCTGTTTGTCAGAGCATATAGCCTTTAAAAACCAGAGATTGTTAGCAATTTTTTGCATTACTATTATTACTATTAAAAATAAACAGTGTATGGGGTCAGGATTGTGCAATGTGGAGTTACTTATTTTTTTCAGCACAAATTAGGTTGATGATGAACTGAATTTTATTTTATTCCAACCAAATATATAAATATTACAAAGCAAAAATAGAAAATGGGCCACATCGGTGAAGAAATAGCCCAGATTCATAAGATCACATGTTTTTATGGTTGTTTTCGGTTGTTTCTGGCATGAAATAATAAATAATGATAAAAATAATCATAGTAACAATAATATGCACATTTTGTGAGTTCTACATTTTTGCGACATCATTCTCATATTCTGGTAGCAGTAAAAGTTACGTTGTAAAGTATTGATAACTTTGGTTCTACATTACATCTCAGAAAGTCTTCCACGTTGACACACACAGTTTCATAGAAGCATTTTTTTTTGATCTGTCATTGACCAGCACGGATCAGTGCCGCTTGAATTTTAAGGAGTAATCTTATTCTTATTCTTTTTTATTTTATTTTTATTTTTTATTTTTCTCTGCAGAGCATGTGCGACCGTCACTAAGTCCTTCTTATTCTTTTTATGGCAGCTGACATCTGCTGCGTTTACTTCTTCTTTGTACACCGATCTTGCAGTAGCAGAATAAACACGTACAGGAGCATGAAAAGGGAACTGTCTGATATTAGTTAATCGATCGCGGATGGCATCGTTCTCACAGACAGATTTTTAAAAATGATAGGCAAATGTAATAGAGTGGCCCGCCCAAGTATATTCAACCTGTGGGAAACACTGAGATTAATATATATATAGTAGATAGATAGATAGATAAATTAATAGATATTTAAATACATAATAAATTAAATGAATGAATAAATAAATACATAAAAAGTAGATAGATAGATAGATAGATAGATAGATAGATAGATAGATAGATAGCAAAAATGGTTTAAAGATTTGGGTTACTAATCAGAAGTGTGTTCAAGCCTCATAGGGCCAATCTGCTCCATGAATCTGCTAAATGGGTGCTGTATCATGTCTAGCCCCAGCTTCCTGAGGAGGGATATGGGAAAAGAAGACTTTTACTGAAATGTTGTGGGTCCAATAAAGGCTGCTTTTTCCTCTTCAAAACATTTAACAGACAATGATTTTCACAGCAAGTGTGCAAGTGTTAGAATTAAATTGGCATCTGTTTTTGCTTGTCAAGTGCATCACTGAGCCCTTCATTGCCCACTACCACAATCGAGGCCTCTTGAGTAAGCCAATGTAAAAATTTCGAGATGCTCTTAAGTCCCCTACACCCTTATCATTACATAGATGTTGATTTGGTCTGCATTACTTCTAAATAATATTTTCTGAATGCCTAAGGCCAATCACAATATAATGTTTTTTCAAAACATTGGGTGAGTGTGGGCAGAGTGTAGTGTGGTGTAAGCTGTCATAATTCTGCTTGGTAAATAGTCCATGATAAGATGTACTGGGATGGCAACATCATGAGCATGTACTAACCCTGTCTGTAGAACTTAAGAGACCGCACATAAAGTATTTCAGTCCTAAGACCAAGTGACAGCAGAGGGTGATGTCAGACACACAGCCTTGATAGGGGTCCTCCTGTAATTTGCTATACAGCGCCTTTCAAAATTATTCATACCCTTTCAAATTTTCCATATTTTATCATGTCACAACCAAAAATGTAAATGTATTCTACTGGGTTTTTATGTAAGGGACCAACACAAAGTGGCATATAATCATGAAGATGAAGGAAAATGATAAATGTTTTTCAAACTTTTGTGGTTGTAGTGTGGCAAACTGTCTAAAAGTTCAAAGGTTGTGAATACTTTTGCAAGGCACTGTATGTAGGCTTGGGTACTGAAACTCCTATATGGTACCTATATAACCAGTATCTACTAAAACCGAAAAATGTTTTCCCGACTAAGAAAATAGACGTGAACGCGAGTTGGAAAGCTCTAATAATATAAATATAACTTCTGTTTGTTGTAACTTGATTGTCCATGTTGTTTTCAAATTCCGACATAAAGGCACAAAGCAGGTAGCATTGGCCCGCTAAGCTAAACACTTAAATTAAAATGCCTAAAGCTAAAGGCATTTTAAAGTGTGGCTGTATTTCACAACAAAGGATTCTGAAACGACATGCAACAAATGTCTTTTAACAAGTGCATGTGAAGGGGGAAACACATCAAACCTAATGAAACATTTGAGGACACACGGGATGGAGTTAAAAGCACTGGGATGCATCGAGTTAAATAGCTTTTGTAAATCAGCTTGCAGTGTGTCACCGGCTTCAGTCTAAACAACCCTAGCAAAGTCAGGAGAGGTGTCTATTTTGCCATTATGGTCATATTTCTGCAAAAGAATTTGTAGTGTACCAAGAATACCAACAACTTTGCCGTTATTAGTGTTCAATTTTTGTAGTTGGCTTAGTATGTAAATTAGTTGTGTTTTGTATCTACTTATATTTATGTATACTTTACATATATTCATTTTATTTTAATAAAAAAAAGGTTTATTTTTAATAAAAAAGGTCTTCTTTAATGTGATTATCCACAATTTTTCATGGCTCTTTTTTAAGTATTGGTTCAGGCAACATTTAAGCACTGGTACTGTTTTAAAAGTATCGATTTGATTTGACACCAGTATCATAAAAATTCCAAACAATACCCAACTGTATGACAGTTTTAGGCACCTAGTAGATTTCTAAATGATGTGAAATATGTCATGTTTTTGGTTAGCAGAATCTGGAATGTTTAGAAATGGTGTATAGTACCATTATTAACTGTTGGCACCATGAAATTGCCGGCATTATTACAGAGATCCTATAGAAACTAAATAATAAAATAATAAAATAAAAAAATAATAATAAAAGCATGATGCTGTATTAGTTGCTTGGAGTCAGTAATTACATGGATTATCACAGTTTAAAAAATTACATTTAGCATTTCAATGAGCCTGTAGGACTAAATAATAGACAACAGTTTGAAGGAACATGAACCCACATACTTGCTGAAAAGTACAAATTGCTGTTTCTGTATACAGAGTGTGACCTTTTGCAGATCCTATACAATTACAAAAGCATAGTAAGTTGCAAAAGTTACATTGTTATACACAGCCTTTACATTATCCAGTGATATTTGCTGTATGAAATTACAGTCAGGGAGCTGAACCATGTTTGATACACTGTAAGAAAAATTATTTGCTTAATGGAGGCCTCCAAGATTGCATGGTTAAATCAAACACAATGGGCTTCAAAGGTCTTTCAACAAAGCTAACAAGGAACAATAGAGCTGGAGACAATGTATGCTGCATTAGCACAGGCAAAAGGGCAGTCACTCGCTGGAACTAGTCAGGAACTGTTACTGAAGATTTCTTAAACCAAGAAAGACTGCTTTTAAGGAAACCAGCTCTGACATTTTGAGGATTCTGCAGAGATTTGTAAAGAATTGAATAATTAAAAATGAAATATTGTTATGAAAAAGTAAAAAAAAAAACTTTAATTGCATAATGAATCCTGTTAGATTTAATTATTATTAGCAGCACTATCTTTCTAAGAATTATCTTTCTTTATTTTGTTTTATTTATTTTTTTAGATTATTTTGTTAGCTGAAATTTTACATTTCTTCATCCATCTAAATTCATAATAAAGGCATTTCAATAAAATTAGGGCATGTAATGTGAATTGTGACTTAATATCTTTCCATCTTTTCTTACCGAGGATGTTTCTGTGAGTATGATCTGCACAGAAGCAATTACTTGCTTAATTTATGATACTTATCAGGAGTGTTGACTGGTCTGAATTAGTGAGTATGATATGACTATGCCCCATCTACCACACACACACACACACACACACACACACACACACACACACACACACACACACACATATGTGTGTGTGTGAATGTAAACTTAAATGGGGTGCGATGGACAACAACCTATAATCATATCCTAAAGTTATCAAAGTTGTTTATTATTGAATTCTGCTTCACAAAGATAGAAATTGGCAACATTGAAGAATCAGAAAGCGCCATTGCTATGAACACTTGACCAGCACAAGTTGGTTATCCTCGTGGTAACTGTGATAACTTTTCTGATAACAAATCCTGCTTAAAACCCAAATCGTTAGAAAGATTTTTAACAGTCTTTTTAACTGGTAACGTATATTGTGAGCAAAGTCTTCTACTTTTCCCTGGCAACTTGCAGTCATTTAAACAGACTGAGAATAACCACACATGAAATGAACAGATGGGCAACAATTGTGATGAAGACATGATTAAAGGACAAAATTCCAGATGCTTCAAGCATGTCACTAAACTATGCAGATCGAACTTTATTAAGAAAAGAGGTAGGGATGTTTGTTCACAATTCACAAATGTGCATAAAACATACAACAATAGAAACATACACACCCCAGTTACAGCAGTTAGCCCATGTATATGTTGTTTCTAACTCCCCAATGATCTGCTGATCCAAGTCAATTATAAAAACAGTGTAAATATGACCCGCTATTCAATTCAGCTGTCATAGTTTGAACTGCATGGATTAAGATACAGTACCAGTCAAAAGTTGAGACATACCTTCTAATTCCATGGTCTTTCCTGATTTTTATTTCTTTCTACATTTTAAAACAATGCTCAAGGCATCCGAAAT
>JAAGKR010002549.1:16965-91639 GCA_011419295.1 Clarias macrocephalus | reverse complement strand
ACACCTGACCACTGCCGCTGGCGCCCCTAAAGGCCTGGCTAATTTCACGTGCCTCAGTATGGAGTCTCCTATAACCAGAGCTCTTTCAGGTTTCTCAGCGGGTGCATCACTGAGGAGAGCGAACCTGTTGGACACATGAAGCGCAGAAGAGGTGTGCTCCGGTGGGCTAGCCTTAGCGTTAGCTTTGGCTGAACGAGTATGCCGCCGAGTCGTCACCCACTTGCCCCGCTGTGAGGGCTCTACTGCCGGAGTCGGGGGCTGGTTATCTCCGCCTGCGGCACCCAGACTTTCCGCTACGGGAATAACGCTGCTCTCGCGCTCTCTAACCCTCTCTAAAGTCTGCACGCGCTCCTCTAATGCTGATATCTTCTCCGTCAGGGTGCTCACTAACACACACCTATCACAAATAAAATTATCACTAATGACGGAGGAAGAATGTCTAAACATCCTGCACTCCACACACTGAGCGAGCTGAATGGTGGACATAGTAACGTACCTTTGTGCCGGAGTTGTGATTATTTGCTGATCTCAATAGGTGCTGCTTATAAATTTAATTAAAATTGAGGGCACACAATGGTAGACATGGTAGCATGGAGGAGATGTGTTAAGTGTGCCTTTTGCAGCGACATGCCATCCGATCTGGTTTGCACTTGGATTTGTTTTTACAACATGACAGTGACCCAGAACACACTGCTAGGTTATACAAGAGCTATTTGTTCAAGGAGGAAAGTAGATGGAGTGATGCACCAACCAACCTGGTCTCCACAATCATACAATCTAAATCCAGCCACACCTCTGGGAACTCCTACAGGAATTCTAAGGCTTTGTGATTTCAGGGAACTACGATGTGAGCCATTATCCACAAATGGATAAAAAATTTGAACAGTTCAACCATTCAACCTTCCCAGGAGTGGCTGGCCTACCAAATTTACAAACAGCACAACTATGACTCATCCAGGAGCTCATAAAAAGAACTCAGAACAACATCTAAAAAACTGGAGACCTCACTTGCCTCAGTTAAGTGGTTATGATTCAACAGTAAGAAAGAAAAAGATGTCAAAAATGGCATGCATGGGTTCCAAGGCGAAAGCCACTGCTGGCCAAAAAGACACAAAGACTTGCCTAGCATTTACAAAAAAAATCTTGTATTATCCCAAAGACATTTGAATAAATACAGTATTTTGTGGACTGATTAGACAAAAGGAAGATGTGCGTCATGTTACATATGGCTTCAAACAAACACAAAAGAACATCATTCCCACAGTCAAACATGGTCTGGGGCCAGCGAGACCTTAATTAAGGACTGGGACGTCTTGCCATAATTGATGGAACCATGAATTCTGCTGTCTACCAGAAAATCATGAAAACAAATGTCTAGCCATCAGTTCATGACCTCAAGCTCAAGCGACCTTGGGTTATACAACAGGACAATGTACTGAAAAACACCAGCAATTCCAGCTCTGAATGGTAAAAAAAAAAAAAAAAGTCCAGACTTAAATCCAACTGAGATTATCTTAAACAGGATATTCATGCTTGAAAACTCTCCGATGTGATGGAATTAAAATAATTCTGCAAACAACAGTGAGTCAAAATTTCTCCACAGCAATGTGACAGACTCATTGCCAGTTATCGCAAATGCTGGTGGCACAGGGGGCAATAATTTATTTTATATAGGGCCAGGTAGGTTTGGACAGCTTTTTTCCCTAAATAAATTCAATTCAATTTAATAAAATGTTATTTGTATTTTATTTGTATAGTTTTTAACAATAGCCATTGTTGCAAAGCAGCGTTACAGAATTTAAAAATATATGGAAATGTGTATGAAATGTAAGAAAATATGTATGAATCAAAATAATTTAGTCCCTGTTGAGCAATCTGAGGGTGACAGTCACAAGGAAAAACTGGAGGAAATGCCTGAGATGGCATTAGGAAGAAATCTTAGAAACCTTAAGAAGAATCGGAGTCAACAGGAAACCCAACCTCATTTGGGTGAAGGTTCAGGTGCAAAACGGTAGGAAATTAGAGTCCTGTCTATTGAGTGGCAGCAGTCACAAGCTCTCAAAGAGCAACTGTCTGCATCTGCATCAGCAGAGGCCAGGGCACTTTATCCTCATGGTAAAGTGAAACCATCCCCAGTCATCATACATGTCCAGCAGACCTCATGCGACGAGATCTCCAACCAGAAATGGGAGCACCAGGACGAGTCAGACATGTCCAGAGGGCAGAGGGATTCTAGGTCACTGACATCTCAGGAGCAACGTGTAGCCCGAAAGAGAGGAGAGAAGAGAAAAGAAGACTTGGGTACAGTTATGGTCACAGTCATTAATGACTCCGGCAGGACTAACTATGACTGCATAACTAAAAGAATGAAGGAGTAAAAGAAGGAAACAGACATGGGGGCTCCCTTGGAACGATAACCACCTTATCGTCAACAAACCTGAGTGAACAATAAGAGTGAGAAAGACAGCAAACAAACATACCAGTTCACCATAATACTCATACAGTACAATAACATACAGATTAGTCATCATTCAAATCTAAATCATCATTAAAAAAAATTTTTTTTTAATTCGTTTTATTTATTCGTGCTATCCTTGTGCAGTATGAAAACGAATTTGATGATCTCAATCATGTAAATGGGACAAATGTGAAAATCTGCTTAGCACTGTTGCCTTGCACCTCCAGGGTCCGGGTTTGATCCCCAATTTGGGTCTGTGTGCATGGAGTTTGCATGTTCTCTCTGTGGTTGGTGGGTTCCCACGGTCAAAAGTCATGTAGATTAGGCCAATTGCCATTCCCAAATGGCCTGTAGTATGTCAATGTACTGTATAACACATTATAGACACTTAAATTTCATTAATTACTGTGAGGTATGTACAGTACGTTTGTACATACAGTCGTGGCCAAAAGTTTTGAGAATGACACAAATATTAGTTTTCACAAAGTTTGCTGCTAAACTGCTTTTAGATCCTGTTTCAGTTGTTTCTGTGATGCACTGAAATATAATTACAAGCACTTCATACGTTTCAAAGGCTTTTATCGACAATTATATGATATTTACGCAAAGAGTCAGTATTTGCAGTGTTGGCCCTTCTTTTTCAGGACCTCTGCAATTCGACTGGGCTGCTCTCAATCAACTTCTGGGCCAAATCCTGACTGATAGCAACCCATTCTTTAATAATCACTTCTTGGAGTTTGTCAGAATTAGTGGGTTTTTTGTCCACCCGCCTCTTGAGGATTGACCACAAGTTCTCAATGGGATTAAGATCTGGGGAGTTTTCAGGCCATGGACCCAAAATTTCACTGTTTTGGTCCCCGAGCCACTTAGTTCTCACTTTTGCCTTATGGCACGGTGCTCCATCGTGCTGGAAAATGCATTGTTCTTCACCAAACTGTTGTTGGATTGTTGGAAGAAGTTGCTGTTGGAGGGTGTTTTGGTACCATTCTTTATTCATGGCTGTGTTTTGGGGGAAAATTGTGAGTGAGCCCACTCCCTTGGATGAGAAGCAACCCCACACACGAATGGTCTCAGGATGCTTTACTGTTGGCATGACACAGGACTGATGGTAGAGCTCACCTTTTCTTCTCCGGACAAGCCTTTTTCCAGATGCCCCAAACAATCGGAAAGAGGCTTCATCCGAGAAAATGACTTTGCCCCAGTTCTCAAAACTTTTGGCCACGACTGTACAGTAATATACTTTAAGTGTATATGACTGTGGTTGTTCCACTTTAGCTATTTACTTTATACACTTTAAATTGTACAAAAAGCACACTTTTATTACAACTTAAACTACTCACAATAAGTGCTTTTCCTATTTGCTCTGAATTTTAATGCAGTTCCCTTTGATAATACTAATAATGTATGAGAAGAAACACCATTTTCATTAGTTAAATATTTATTAGCCCAAAAATGTAGACAATAACAAGGATAGCCTCAAATAACAAAAACTGGCAATGTCAGTTCACAGAATGTTGAAATTGATGACAGATTGAAGAGAGTTGTCTTTTGGTATTGGCCCCAATATAAGGCACGCCTGTACGCAATGAGACCATTACATGGAAAACACAAAATAAGTTGTGTATCACCCCAATACAATTGCCTCCTTATCCCAAAAATGTCTGAAATTAAACAAACACCGTATGTATGACATCCACTGAGTCTCTCACAAAATCTCTCACAAAAACTTATTGTGAGTAGCGTAAATGCACTTAGTACAAAATTACTTGTTCCAAAAAAGCAAACGTCAAGTATACTAGTCTGGTTGCAAGTACACTTGAGTATACTTTGATATATCTTGCTAGGATTTAATATATTTAGCATACTTTTTTTTTCAATTGGGTTGGCCATGCAAGGACATTCACATTTTTCTCCTTCAACCACTGTGTGATCGGTTTTGCTGTGTGCTTTGGGTCATTGTTGGAAGGTAAACCTGCTGCCCATTGACATTATTACTTGGAAGGATAGTGCAGAACTGTCAAATTAGTGGAGGAAATGAGCTAGAGGGGGAAAAGAAATCATGAATGGAGATCACTTAAACATATGGTCAAGTTGCAAAAAAAATCAACAATCCACAGACCATAGCTATGTTTAAACAGGGTTTTTCTTATGGCCACACAGCTGTTAAGTACCAATCGCAAGACCTTACAGTGGATAGTGAGGACAGCTGAGAATCACCGGGTCTCTCTTCCCTACCCCTACCGAAGCGTTCGGGCACTCACATCCAGACTATGTTACAGTTTTTACCCACAAGCCATCCGTCTCCTCAACACAAAGGGACTGGACTGATAAACACACACACACACACACACACACACACACACACACACACACACACACACACACACACACACACACACAAATCATTCAGATGAACTAAATAACTGATATACATCCATCTCATACCTACCTACCTGTGCTGCTCTTCGCAATTTTTGCAGAATATTTATTCCACTACCTCAACTCATACAGGACAGTACTGTTATGTGTTACATTGTTGTGTCTGTCATGTAGCTCTTTGTTTGCACATTTGCACATGCACTTTGTCTATTGTGTATTTTTTGTATTGAATTTGAGTACTTAAAAATGTAAAAAAAATTTGTGTTGTTAATTTATGTTGTTGCATGTATGAAGCACCTTGGTCCTGGAGGAACGTTGTTTCGTTTCAGTGTGTACTAACTGTATATGGTTGGAATGACAATATTTTGAAAATGTTTTTCTTTAATGATTAAATCGACAAAGTGATCTTGCTTATTCTGGATTTTAATTTTTCAGATTTCATTTTGGTGATTATGGATTACAGATCATGAAAATAAAAATAATAAAAAAACAGCATAAAACCTTAAAGATGAGAAACAACTGACCTAGGAATATAGATGAGCTGAAGGCTGCTATCAAAGCAACCTGGTCCTCAACCTGGTCATCAAAATGAAGCCTTAAATAACCTGGTCTTCACATCAGCAGTGCCACAGACTGATAACCACCATGCTATGCCATATTGATGGAATAATTTGCGCTAAAGGAGCCTCAATCAGGTAATGAGAGCATAAATAAATGAAATTTGTATAGTAAATTTTTTTGACTAATCTTAGGGAATTTTTTTTGTGAGATTGTACAGTAACACATTTACATTCATGAGATGTAAGCTGTAATGATTAAAAAGAAGACAAAAAAAGGCTTAAAATATATAATTGCATATCAAATTATGCAATGAAAATCACAAATTTAAACTTACTTGAAATATAAGTATTCAGACCTTTCAGACACTTAAAAATAAGTACATAGTGGATGCCTATATTTAAAGCATCTTTGGCAGCAATGACATCCATAGATCCTCTTGTGAATGATGCTACAAGCTTGGCACACCTTTCTTTCGGGAAATTTCTTCCATTCCTTTTGGCAGAATATATATAGAAGCATGCTTATATATCAAATCACTCAAAGGGAATTAAGAAATAATGGAAACTCCAATTATTCATTCCACAGCTCAAAAATATTAATATAAAAATAATTTATACAAAATATAAAATATATATAAAAAAGTAAAACTAAAATAAATGAACCTGCACTTTACCTTTGAAAAGAATCGTGACTGGTGTTAGACTAGAGAAGCAGGAGGAGGAAGGCTACTGTGTTGGATGACTTTGTCTGTCTCTCTCTCAAACACACTAACAATCACTCCTCTCTGACAGAGTCTCTATCTGCTTACTTGAATCTTCTTAAATCGACTTGATTTTGGCTCGTTTTAGGATTTCACGGAAGTATGACATTGCATTGTTGTTAAACAGAGTCATCTCCTGCACTGCTACAGCCTTTTAAACTTTTTCTACTTCACAAGAGCTGTTATTGCAGTTCAGTCACTACACTGTCATGCAAAATAATAATAATAAAAAAATCTTTGTATGTGCACACACACGTCACAATGTTACAGTAAACAGGTGAACGTGCACACAGATGTTGACTATATGAGTGACGCATGCACACTGAGACTGAGCATGGAAGACGATTACCCACAATCCCAGAGTGCGAGAGGGAAAACCACCATTGGCTCAGCCGTGATCATGTGACGCTCGGCTGCCAAAGCGTATATGTACTATAAGAGTATAGCAAGACCTCTCTTGTTTATCAAGTTAAAATTTATTTTAAAAATGTGCTCATCTTGCAAAACACTCGCAGATCAAATTTAATCGCAATCCAAGATTCCACTGTACCCCTCACATTTCAGCAACCACTAAAGTATATAAAGAACCACAATCAAAAGTATATCCAATTTTCATTTCTGTATGTTCCTTAAGAACATATTTATTATATGTTCTTAAGGAACATATAGAAATGAAAATTGGATATACTTTAGAGTAGTCAATGTGTAGCTTGTATAGCAGTACAGATTTACTGTCCTCTAACAATAACTCAACATGGAGACTTTATTGTCAAAATAACTGGAAATGAAAATGAGTACAGACTAAGTGGAAACTGTGTCTAAAGTGTCAATATTTTGTGTGAGCACCATTGTTAACTAGAAAATTGTCCAAAATATTTTGGAAGTTTGGAGGTTTGTAGCTATTGACTCTGCAGAAAGAGTCGACCTCTGTGCACTACGCGTCTCAGCATCCTCAGCATTTGGATGGGTGAGTGAATGCTTTTGGCAATATAGTATATGTATATATCATTCTTGTCACTACACTGGGACAAAACATGTCTAGCATAATATTGTTTTTCTGAAAAATTCAGGAAAAAAATCATATTTTGATTATGATCAATTTTGTAAGCTGAATCTTCTCAGGACAAATATTTTTGTCAATACTACTTAAAATTATTTTTATTTTATTTGATAACACTAGACCTGAGAATGTCCTTCTGCAGAACAATATTTTAAATAGATTAAAAAAATTTTTTTTTAAAAAACTGATCGAAACATATATAAAAAATTACAATGTGTTAAGTAAAATAAGTACAAATTAATTAATTAATGGCTGTTAAAAAGTAATTAATTAAATTCTTTTCACTCTAATTTTTTATTTGCTGAATTTGTGTCCTGAGTTTCTGTCAACATCGTCAGACATTTCTTAAAGAAGCAAAAAGATTACATGATCATTTTTAAATATATTTTTTAGGTTTTTACATATGGTTATGACTTTTGTGGTCACAACCATAAAATGTCAACACTGTCGGTCTTAAATGATATTAAATTTGGACATATTTTTATTAAAATTAAAGAATTTCAAGTACATTCATTATGTATATATAGATCTTGAAGTTAGCTAGCATAAAGTGGAATATTGTCAACACCATCAGGAAATTTATCTGACGGTAGTAACTTATTTTGTGACAGTGTTGACAAATACATCCCAAGTAGGTTTTTCACTACTTATAATATTTCTTACACTTTCTTCACCATAATTACTTTTTTGTTAATTTCCTCTTAATATGAATTATTTATTTTTTAAGCATGCTTTAAAAGGGCACACATACACTCACATTCACACAATATAGGCATTTTGGGAGCGCCAATTAGCCTAAAGCCTTTGGACTGTGGGAGGAAACCCACCAAGCAAACTTCATTCACACAAACTTAAGGTGGGAACATGGACCCAAGTGGTTTTATTCAGTGGTTTTAAAAGTATGAAAGCTGAATTCAAAGAGTTCAATGCTAAGACATGTTCACATTAAAATGTTTGGAAGAAAATTTTAGAGAGAGTGAGTGAGTAAACAATGATCTGAAACTGCAACATACATCCAGTTATACCGAATTAGATCCTTACATGGATAGTCCTGAATTATGATTGATTCTTGATTATGCCTGTATTACAAATCAAAGTGCATTTTTAAAGACCCCACCAATGGCTGCCAACTAACCATAAAAGCATGTCACATTCTATTAAAGATTTCTTAACACATGTATACATATTTATATTTATATATATAAACAAGCAAACAAATCTAAGACTTTCTAAACATCATTAATTATACCCTTTATTTTAAGGGTGCATAAATGGCATAAAAAGTCCAATGGTAGAATAAAGAAGCGACAAAAACTAAAGTGATTCTTAAGATGACTGGACAGCCCATGTTTCTTTTTTAAAATGAAGAAAATATTTTATTAAGAAATGCCTCCAAAATGCTTTGAAATGTCAAGAGAAAGGTAATTTCCATCATTGGTCATATTTTCACACCAATAAAATAAACCAGGTTTATCTGTAAAAAAAAAGGACCCTTTCTGCAATGAATGAATGATAAAGACTGCTTAATCCTTCTTCTGGTATTGTACTAATATACCTAGCTATGTCATAGTAAAATACTTTATGACCAAAAAGAAATAAACAAACAAACTCCACTTTGTCTAGAGAAAATTAATTTATCTGCTACCATCTCTGGTATTCTTTTCTGTGCCTGTTTTCTTAAATTTTTTCATTACTTCACAACTTTTATTTGCTTGCTTATTTATTTATTTCTACAATGCAGTAACGTTTAGTTTTTTGAGTGTAAATTTACCCAGATGTACAACACCCGTGTTAAAGTAAATATGTTGAGAAATTGATACACAATCTAAGGCTTCTGGTACAGCTATTGTACTAAACATGATTTTTAAGACAATTTAACTTAAGATTCAAAGGTTGGGTATTCAGAAAGAGTTAGGATTGCAAGGAGTGTCAAATTACACAACGAAAGCGCAGCAAATACACAAAGTATAGCATGGATTAAAACAATACATATAAATCAGCAAAAACAAACAAATCAAATAAAAATGTACATTACTGTGTGAAAGTCTTGAAGCCTCATTTCTTCAGATTAAATAAAATGTAATCATCGTGATTGAATTAAAGAAACAGGAACAGATGTTTTAATGTGATAGGCTGAAAAGTGCACTTATGTAACCTCGGCAACAACATTTCCCCTTTCAGCTGTTCAACCACTCAGCATTCAGAATCACCAGTATTGACCTTTCACAGACATATGACTACCATAGCATCAGTCACGGCAGTGGACAGCAGATGTACCATTAACCAACATCAGGTTACCATGTATTTTCATTGATCATTTTGTTCAAGATGTATTCTGGACAATAAAAAAAAAAAAAAAGGAAAATTGTCAGACAGGAAAGAAAGCAACTTAGCTGCTGTTCTGCTGAATAAATTTGTATACATTATGTGGTGGTCTTTGTTTTTTATTCAAAAAAGAAACAAGCATGTAAAAATGGATTAAGAAGAATATTAATTTGCAGATGTTTGATTTATTATCATAACGTGATTACATCAGACTGTGCACAAATATGATTCTTCCTGGAGTTGGTGGTGTTAGCAAATTGAATGCTTTTGTTACAAATGAGTCCTGCTATTAAATATGCTGTGGTTTATGTTGTACTGCTGTTGTTCAGGGGTTTGGGGAGTCAACCTAGTGTTAAAAGCTACTCAGCTCTGTATCTGTAAAACACAACACAGACAGTCCTGCGGCAATTCGGAGGGACCTAGAAGTATTCACTAAGGCATCAAAGTGTGGTTTAAGATGACAATATCAGGTGTGTTTTCTTGCTGAAATTGCTTCCATGTCTGGTGTTGAATGTGGGCTTTGGCATTGCATCCGGTAAGTAATTTTTGTTTTGGTGTGCCAATGTCGGCGGAACCGCGGTGAACAGACATAGGTGCAAAGCTGATACTAATTACTAAAGTACTAATCACTAACCTGATCTGTCATCATCTGCATCCATTTCTCACTGGTTTATACCTTAAGTTAGGTTTTTTTTTTAATGCTTGGATGATTTAGAAGTTGCTGTGTGAACAAAAAACATTCCTCTGAAACTGGCCAGGTACACAGACTGGACTGAAAATGTGAGTCAAAAACTTCCCAAAACATAAGGGCCAAAAATGTGTTTTAGAAAGACTGGATAACTATTCTTCAAAACTACATACAAGTACACGAAACTACAAGAAAGTCTGATTCTTTGGAAACAAAATATGAAGAAATTATGAGTGGCTCAAGACTTTTGCAAAGTATGGTACATGTCAAAAAAGAAACAGAAAAGTAAAAAAAAAAAAAACCCAGTAGTCCAAGGCTTTTTTAAATTTTCCACAAACACATATTCTCCTCTTTTCATCACTAGATACAATAGATACATACATTCATTTTTAGTCCACATGCCCACTTCAAAAAAGGGGATTCTCATGCCTTTAGGGATAAATCTGGTGCATGCAGGCCTCTATCGATTCTAAGGCAGTCGGGTTTCCAGAGGTTTTTGAAGGTTGTAGACCAGTCCAGTTCAAGAATGCTGTTCCCACTCTTTCAACCTGCAGCATAGGTGCTCAAGAATGAGTAGAACATGGGAAGCTTCATGCGCTGCTGATCCCGTCGACACCAAGCAATTACCGTACCCTCACTGTTCGTTGTGTATAGGTGGTGTCCATCACATGAGAAAGTAAGACTGAAAATATACAGGTCATTAGAGTTACTGTAGCTGCTGTTAGGATAAGTCCCTTCACGGTCATAATTTAGTCATTTATCCATAGTTTACCCTTGCATAATAATCAGCATGTCACAGAGCAAAAAAAGTTTTTAACTGTGTTTACACAGGTATACATAGTACTGTGCAAACGTATTAGTTACCCTGTGTTATGTAGTATAAACTTTGTCCTATGTTTATTATATTTAATTTTTATAAAATTTTGTTTTAAATATCAGTATCCCACCACAATTTTTTGTTTTTGTATGACAAAAAAGAAAGCAACACTACATAAAACCACTTATTGGATGAAAAAATAAAACTTTTAGGACGAAAAAACTAAATGGAAGCTGCTGGATTTTGCATGCAAAAAAAGGAGGTGCAACAGTCAAAGTCCTCAGAAGAACAGCGGCTGGTTCTACAGGATGCTCAGTAAAATTTAGTAGCTAATCTCCTTTTTAATGCACAAATTGTACCTAATACCAAAGAGTTCTGAAAATTTTCTCACACCAAATACAGACTTTGTTTCATTAATTATTATTTACTGGCCTTTATAGGTTTTCTAAAGGCACCTCTGCAGCAATAACAGCTAACATCATTTATTTGTATATGCCTAAGATTTGGTTATATATTTCATTTAACCAAAGTACTTTTTGCCTTTAAATAAATATGCTTTTGAGAAAGAAATGCAATATTTTTTAATAAGTACTGTGATTTGAAAAACAGTATTTACTTTATTAACTTTTTAACATTTTGCAATTGTCTGCTTACATTTAATGTATAAAACATGCTGAGGCTCTACAGAAATGTTTTTCCAACAGCCTAAATGCTAATAAAATAAAGTTAAATATAAATGCTCTGCTTTTTATTTTATATTTTTGGTCCGGTATAGCAGTCACTTTCAATAAGTAAGCACACTAAGGCACAGTGGCGAGTCTTAGAGTGCCATCTAGTGGGCCATGAAGTCATGGGTACTGTTACGCTTGAATATCAAAATGCTGATAGACACAAAATCAAGTAGGGAGAAACAAGTTTTGCCACTATCTAGCTATATTAATTAAAAAACCTTGTTCCATTTTGTAGCTGCATCCGAACAATAGCTAGCTAGCATATATAACAAAATGAAGTCTTTGAAGCGAAAATGTGATGTGGGGGAGAACCCTGAGCTAGTAAACGCTCCAAGCCATGTCATATGGACTATGGTTGTTTTTCCCTTATTCTGTAGATATGTGCCGGCAGTTACTGGGGAAAACCAATTTGCTACACCATTTGCTGCAACCAAAATTCTGTGCTGACCACTCTCCAATGACACCGTGAGCAGAAGAACTGTTCACATGAGTGATAACAATAAATGTCACTTGTGGAAAGGATAAAGAAAACCACTACTTTGCTGTACAACTGGACAATTCAACTGATGTTAGCAATGATGCTTTATTGTTAGTTTTTGTTAAGTACTCCATGGACAAAAATCTGAAAAAATATTTATTTATTGCAAAGAGTTTCCCACAAAAATAATGGCAGATACTGTTATGCGTTGCCTTGATGGTAATTCCACTTAAAAAGGGCTTGATGAGAAATACTGTGAAGGTGTTGTTGCATCAGTGACAGAGAAACATTATGGTGTTGTCAAACAGATCAAAGATAGAGAGTGCTGACTGTTCATAGAAACCTAGAGAAAGACTAGTACCAAATCAGATGTCACCAGAAGTGCACAAGGTCATAAACGTGGCTCTGACACCAGTGAACAGTATCAAGCAAAATGCACTAAACTGCTGTGATCCTGTTTATGAAATCTAGATGCAGATCGTTTGCAGCTCTTGTAACTCTGTAAAGTATGGTGACTTTCAAAAGGATGTGTGCTTAAGCTCCTCTTTTGAACTGAGAGAACATTGTGTTAAAATTGGCTTACTTATCAGATATATTAGATCAATTAAATCAACTAAATATACCAATAAAAGGCAGAAACAGTTTTTTTGGGTTCAGAATTCTTTAGAACAGGAGAGTCAAGGAAAGAAGTTTTAATAAATTTTCACTCCTAAGTGAAAGTTTAGAAGCCTGTGATGAGATGAGATGTCAACATGCCCAATGATATAACCCAGCATTTGACTCGTGACAAGGAAACCTTTGGGTTTTTGACCCTCTGTCTCGAAGCCTGCTTCAGAAGACAAGGCTCTGTCCACTATGTTGAAAAATGAATAGATGGAACTGATGAAAAAGTTGACGGTGCGTCATTCTGGATACAGGTTGCCAGTCTATTTCAAAAAGGGCAATCAAATTGTGAGCCAGGACGTTCCACTGTGATCACAAAATCTGGTTTGCAAGGATGAGTGCAACTTTGAGTGCTACTCTGAGTGTTAACATCTCAGCCACACCATCATGACTTGGTTTCCTTATTTCCCAGAAGTGAACCCAAATGTCTCAGTAATGGTAAGTGGAATATTTATTTTTGTTATTTTTGATGACAGTGGCAAAACATGTTACAACCTAATTCTTTCTTTTTACTTTTACATAATTTTTTCTTTATTTATTTGAAAATGTGGTCCTCAGAATTTCTTTAACATTTAGAAGTGGGCCTTAAGTTACAAAAAGTTGAGAAACCTTGCCATATACAGTACTGTAGCATTATAGACAAACAGGACAATAATGCACAAAATCATGCAGTTAAAATATGGGTAGAGCCAACACACTAGGTAAGTTGTTGTAGAATAAACTACAGTGTAATAGTATGAAAACGTCTTCCACTACAGGCTACAGAATTAAACAACTTTGGATATAATAATTTCTGACATATGAAAATAAGTTCTAACATGTCATTGATCGTACCTTACTATAGGCTTGTTGGATTTAGGAAAGGTTATTTCTCTCACTGGCTTCAGGTCCCATGTGCTCCACAGCCTTAGTATGTAAGCATGGGGGGGAGAAAAAGAAGGAAAAAAAAGTGAGTTATGGCATCTCATTGTGACCTAATAGAGTTGGGATAAAATAGCATCAAACTATGTATTGAAGAAAAAACAAGAAGATACTGTGAGAAGAAATGTCGTATACATTTAAGAAAATTAGCTTCACCCTCATTTACACAAGAACTGCACAGGGAAATACTTTAAGCGATGAGTGAATGATGCTAATAATAATAATTTATTTGTATTTTATGTCTTTTTTTTCCTGTCTCTACTGGTAGTGGGATGGTTGTGTCTCCTAATGTTTCAGGACCCGCCCACTGCAATTGGTTCCTGCAATCTGTTGGTTGCTCACCTGCTCTACCGTTATTAATCCTGCTTTCTGCTTGATGTTAACCAGGAGACCCATAGTCCTACTCAGGCCTTTCAGACTATAGTGCGGTCGTGCACAGTCGTGCCTTTGGTTTTTGTTCATATTTTGTTGTCCCTCTTTGATGTTAATTGTTATTTGATAAGACTTTTCCGCGCACGACTATTTGCTTGTTTTGACTGTGTTTTGGGTTTGCTCTTCTTTGGTTTGATTGCTTTGTGTTTGTAAATATATCTTTGTATATAGTGGATTTGTGGGAAGTCAACGCCATTTTGTTTATACTTTGTTTAGGCATTTCACTTTGCGACTAGACTAGTTAGAGTGGACTTTTGTTTATTATTTTGGCCATTCTGGCTTTTGAAGCTTTGTGCCACTTTATCGGGATTTGCTTTTTCACTTTTGTTGTAAATAAACACTTACCAAACGCACTATTGATCTCACCCCCTTTTTATTATTTTTCACCCCTAGACCTAGACAATGATGTAACAAATTTTTAAACCCCACAACCACCAAGTTGCCACTGTTGGGCCCTTGAGCAAGGCCCTTGACCTTCAACTGCTAAGAGGTATAATGAGACAAAAATTTTAATCGCTCAGGATAAGTGAGTCTATAAAAAATGTAAATGTAATTAACTTAATAATCAGTTTGACCAGATATATTTGTTGTTTGATTTAAGTGGGAAACAACCCCAATTTCCATATATTTCATTATAATCAAAGTATTTTTTCCATTAACTAAATATGTTTTTGATAAAAATATGTCATATTTTTCTACAAATGCACAGTTTATAAGCACTATGCATTGAAAAAAGTATTTATTTACTTGTTTATATTTAGGAATTTTCTCATGCATTGTCTGCTTGTATTTAACGCATAAAATAACCTTGACCAAGCATATACCAGCTATTACAATGTTTAGGTCTGCATACTGAAATGGCATCCCTTGAGGAAAGAAATAATAAGCAAATAAAAAAGGCTTGCTTAAAACAATGACAACTTTATAATGCTTGAGCAACCACTGCACCTACTTCAAGCTTACATAACATTTTTTATCCAAACAAAGTGTCAGGAATAATCAGAAAAATAATCCAACAAACAATGTATTTTGAAGTAAAAAAAAATAATAATAAAAATTATGTATAGCCTCTCACCTCACGACTCCATTATGTAGGCCCCCAGCAATCACATTAACTGAGACCCCCTCTGGCTGATTAGAGAAGGCAACAGAGCAGATGTTCTCTCGGCAGTGGACATGACCAATCAGATCACCATTTACTGTCCACATTCGCAAGTCACTTCCTCCACCAACTATGCATAAGACAAAAGCAAAAATTCTCATTTTTATATATCTACAGTATACATACATAAATACACACACAATGATCAGCCATAACATTATGAAGCACTGTGTGTTCGAACACCTTTCTATGGGAACAAGAATCGATGTTTTCTGCTATTTGAGTTATAATAGCTCTTCTATTGGACGAGATTTCATGGGCCAGCCTTCCTACACGCATAAGTGAGCTTTGGCCACCCATTACCCTGTTGCTTGTTCACCGGTTTTAGATTCCTTGAACCACTTTTGGTAGGTCCTGACTACTGCAGAATGGGAACATCCCACAAGAACTAGTTTTGTAGTTGAAAATGTCTGAACACACACTGAATCGCTGTTTTGGTGGGCAAAATGTTACGGCTAAATGGCAGTTTTATACAGTATATATGGCAGTATATACTGTCCTATCATCGATTGATGCTCTGGGGACCTGTGACTTCGGTTGTTCGATAGCTCAGGACTGGAATCTCCTACAGTCTACCTGAGCCTCCAGGAACAAACTGGACTCCTTTTAATTTTAATTTAACACATCTCCTGTTACACTGAACTTCCAGTACACATTATTATGCTGATCAATCCCTGCTATCCGTTATCACCCAGATGAGGATCGGTTCCCTGTTGAGTCTGGTTCCTCTCAAGGTTTCTTCCTATTACCATCCCAGGGAGTTTTTCCTTGCCACCGTCGCCCTCGGCTTGCTCATCAGGGATAATCTTATCATTTTGATTCATACACATTGCATACAGACTTACTTCTTTTTATTGTGTAAAGCTGCTTTGCGACAATGTCAATTGTTAAAAGCGCTATATAAATAAAATTGACTTGACTTGACTTAAGTATTTGCTTATTTAAATAAATTTTTTTCAAGCAGTACATTGGAACCTTGGATTACAAGTATAATTCGTTCCGGAAGTGGTACTCGTAAATCAAATAAGATTTTCCCATAAGAAATAATGAAGCCTCAAATTATTCGTTCCACAGCCCAAAAAAATAAATACATAAAATACAATCTATAAAGTGAAAATAAAACATTAACTTGCACTTTTCCTTTAAAAAAAGTAAAAAATAAATCACGACAGATAAGTGTTTCCGTGCAGTGCAGGTGCAGTGTGTGTGTGTGTGGAGGGGGAGGGGGGGGATTAGCCCCTTCCCTCGCTTCATTTTACACAGTAACACTCCTCCTCCCTCTCCCCACCTCGCTTTCTAAGTTTCACAACAAACACACACATGCAATGGAAGCACCATTTTAACAGAAAAAAAAGAAAAAAACACCTGGAAAGGACAGACCATCACAGGACACTATGCCTGCCCGTTCACCCCATCGCTCGCACACAAATTCACAAACTCCGTTAAGAATATTGACTTTTTAATATTGTTATTATACTCATGCAATATAAAAATTAAGTCATATGCCAAGGAGGCATTTTTATTAATACATTCATTTATACACAAAAATGCCTACTATTTTTACTCACGTTTTAACTAATTTTTACTCATAGTGTGGGGTATATATATTGTGTATTAATTGCATTTACAAAAAAGAAAACCCGGATCACCAGCGCGAACATCTGTGAAATAGTTAAGACAACTACCGTATCACTAATTGCACTTGTGGCTATCAAAGTCATTGTATTAAAGCCATTTATACTTGGTGAATATAATTTATACTGTGAATAGAATCTAATGGTATTTGTATTGGGCGTTAATATGTGCTAAACATGAGGATAAAATAGAAATAGAAATGCAAATAGGCCTACAGGAACTTTTTTTAAATACGAAAAAAATTGTGGTCTTTAAAAATAATTTAATACTGTACTGTAGAAAACATCGGCATGACACTATTTATATGTCATAATACATACCATACATATGCACATTGGGAAGGAGAGTTAGGGCAAAATTTTTGAATTCATTAAAGTCGTTTAGTCATTAAAGTCATTTTAGTTGTTTAAAGTCATTATAATGCATGATTTAACAGTAATATTTAGATAATAAAGTCAACAGTAGTTGTGAGATTTCCTAAATAAAGTTAACAATATTGACTTTTTAATATTGTTATTATACTCATGCAATATAAAGATTAAGTCATATACCAAGGAGGAATTTTCATTAATACATTCATTTATACACAAAAATGCCTACTATTTTTACTCAAGTTTTAACTCATTTTTACTCATAGTGTTGAGTATATATATATTGCATTAACAAAACTTCTCTCCTATTGCTGGCTCATTTTGGAAATGAGGTACTTAATAATGCAAATGGAATTTGTCATAAGCAAATGCATGGGCTAAATTCATGCTCAGCCCCCCTAAATATTTTGCAATTAGCTCCATAAACTCAAACATTTATTATTGTCTCTTTCCCCTTTACATTTGATATGAAACAGTGGCTGCTTCTTCACGTCTTTCTGTGCATTTTTCAATCGGCTCAGCAGACAGCGGCAGTGCAGAGTGAGAAATGGAGATCAAGGTGTGTTTATGGATAGATTGATAGATTTACACCTGTTCAGTTCTTTACTATAAATACAGTTTATAAAATATCATGAGGGAGGGAATTTTACACCAAGTTTCTTCTTCGGGTTCGGCCAAAGTCGCATGCATTTTCGGAAGTGGAACTGCGCACGAAGTCACGGGTGAAGTTTGAATTTTTTTCTTTTTTTCTTTCTTTGGGTTCGGCCAAATAGACAGACAGACAGACAGATAGATAGATAAAAAAAATTACCCGTGACTTGAAATGCACGCAACAATATAAAATAAAATAAAATAAAATAAAATAATATAATATAATGTACGTAAGAACTGTGTCTATTTGTTCAGAATTTATTGTGGCTGTTTTCACACAATCAGTAAGTTACATAGACTATACTATACATTGTGAGTTCTGACAGAATAATTATATGTATAATGTGCTCAGGCATTGTTCTTCCATGTGCCACCTGGTGGGAAGTCTGTAAAGTACAACACTTGGATGTAAATTGCAAGGTGCGGACTCCCAGCAGCGCGGCATTCAGTGGGAAGAATTGCGTCATGCCGCAGAAAAAAACGCTCATTTTTAAATGGCCCATCTGTATGTAATAGGAATTAATGCTTTATTCAATCTGGCTGATTTTCACCTAAAAATGCTTTTGAATCAAATTGCCATCCTGTGTTTAATTTTTGAAATACGTATACTCAAGACCCATCTTGAAGGCCTCCTCTCTTATATACATACAGTATAAACACTTAGAAGAAACATGAGAAAGCTGTTTACTAAGTTTATACTGGATAAATATTCTGTGCCTCTGAAATTCACATGAAGGGGAAAGGAGTGGCTGCAGCTAATGGTCAAAACCCTGGAATCACAGGCAGTATACAAATTCATATCTTTATAACCTTATGGGCTAGAAAGGAACCATTTCCAGCATTTTGCCTAGGAAAAGCAGTGAATCTGTGAAGCTGTATTTCTCAAGTTCTACAGGAATTGTACCTAGTTATAATTATTTTAAAAATCAGTTGTGGAATTTGCAGTAACTCACCTGAGTCACATACGGTAGCAATGTCTCCTGTAGTCTCGCTTGCTGACACAGCATTCACAGGGCTTTTATGGCCAGTTAGACTCTGCACATAGCACAGGCTAACAAAGCAAAATGGTAATTACTTAATTCCCAGTAATAATAGTAGTGTTAAAACCAATTATATATTTTTATGTATCAGAACATAAATAACAATTGTGGGGAAGAACCTCAAGGGACAACAACAACATTGTTTCAATATGAAGATTTCCATATGTAGTCATGTGTAGCAAACCAACAGAAACAAGCCAAAATCAGGACCATTGTGAGCCTGAGAGTAAAATAACAGGCCAAAAACATATAAATATACAGATTTTAAAGTAATAATCGACCAAACTGAATACATTGTCTACATGTAATATTCCACGTGTGGGAAGTTATTACAGTTTTGAAAGTTGAAGATTTTCCCGATCCCACAAACATAAGAAATACCTGCAAAATATAATGGAAACTGCTGGTAAATTTGTGGGAAATGCATTACGTTTGTGAGAATATTACATTAAGAGTTGGATATTTGTATTAGGATTGTGAGCTGTTATTTTGGCAAGTTCTACAACCATCCATTCTCAACAGCTTTTATGAGATGTTTTTCTGTACATTATTTATATTATTATTAAATAAATGAATAATTAAAAAATTATATAATATACAGTACAGACCAAAAGTTTGGACACACCTTCTCATTCAAAGAGGTTGAATTTGTATTATGGCAAGAAAAAAGCAGCTAAGTAAAGAAAAACGAGTGGCCATCATTACTTTAAGAAATGACCTTCACTGCCTTTCCCACATCCGGGAGTTACGGTGTGGAGAAGTCCCAAAGAAGCGTACCACCCAGACTGTTGCATGCCCAGAGTGAACCATGGGGGTAGATCAGTAATAGTTTACTGGACTTGTAGATACAGGACTTGTATCTATTACTCCAAAGATGAATTCATGCTGTATTGGCCGCAAAAGGAGGCCCTACCCCATAATGAATTATTGTGGTCTAAAACCAGGCGCTTCAGTTTACTTGTCCAACTCCCTGTATATACTTAACTGTACATATTAATTACTACAATTAATACAAAATTATTAATATGTACATATTATATACACAGTATATACAGAGAGTTGGACAATTAAATTAAATATATACACACACTTACACACTTTTTAAAATGAATTATTAATTTTGTATTAATTGTAGTAATTAATATGTACATTTAAAATCACCAAGGTTCTGGTGACATGTTTGAGGGAAAAGAAAAAAAACATGATTCCATGACAGCCCCATGATTCCACTTGGTTCTCAAACGTATTGGGAGGACAGGTCTTTGACCACTGGGCCTCATGCATGGCAGGCTGTGGTACACAGCCTTTGGTCCACATAGGCCATTAAAATGATTATCACCACGATGTTAAATATCATCCATCTGAATAAGACATATGGCTATTATGATTAATAATTATGTAAATAATTAGTAACTAATTAAGTACTAGGCTTGACCACAGCACACACATACTCTCTCTCTCTTTTTCTCACTCACACACACAAACCGATTAAGATCCCAAATGATGCATGTTCCGTCTTGGCTGGCGCTGATCATTATGCTGTATGGTTTGCAGACAAAAAGACCTGTGACCTCATCTGTGTGTCCATACAAGTGAACCTGAGACTCAACTTCCATCTCTGAGGCCTATAACAGAAAAAAGGATAAGACAGAGATAAGCTGGAAACAAAAACAGCAAATGGCAGTGCAACACATCTGAGCTACAGAAAATGTGTTTCTAGTGCAACAGAGAAATAACAACAGAGACCACTCCAAACATGGTTAATGTGTGTGGGATATAATGACTAGATGGGAGAAGCAAGAAAGCAGTGTTGCCAAATTGGGCGGGTTCCTACCTAGTTGAGCAGTTTAAATTTTTTATAGGTCCTCATGAGGTCATTAATTTTGGTGTAGGCTAAAATTCGACACGCTGCACTACAAAACCTTTGGCCAGAGCACCACAGCCTGCACCTGGTCAAACACTGTTGGTGTAAATTAAGTTTTAAAGTTTATTAAACATTATAAGCTTATTTATAAGCTAATTTGAAAATAAAACTAGGAAGAGTGCCACTATTTCAGCAAATTAATGAAATAATTATTGCATTGACAGAATCCTTAATTAGGTAGATGCACTCACTTTACATTACAGGGCATCAGCAAACTCTAAACACTGGTAAGCACTATAGACTTTTAAACAACCTAGGAGGTATTCTGCGAAGAAGCACATACATTTAAATGAAAAAAAAAAAAAAAAAAAGAGTTCTTAAACCTGAACATTGAATCAATGCCCTCTTATTTGTTGCCCAGAGCCACGCAGTTAGTATCAACCACTACCATTGGCATCTTTTCGGCCAGAACCTAAATGTAGCTCTGCGAACTCTTCGGCTTTTCTCGCGTCAGTGAACACCATCTCTGTGCCATTGAAAATTATCCTCTACTTTGTTTGGAATAATGTTCCGTACTGCACTCATGGCTTATCCCGAAGTAATTCTCTTGCTCTGTTGAACGCTGCTCTGCACTTTGCAACTTAAAATTGCAAGTAAAATCAGGAAATGTTCGGATCTTTTGACCATTGTAGACAAGGTACCTTCGTTCTGCAGCTTACCTGAGGATAGTTGCCACGTCTCATAAATAGTGAAGCCACGCTATGAGTGAGCGCGGCAGGTCGGTGTCATTCTGGCGTGTACGCAGAGCTCTACAAGCGGACATCCATCCATGGAAAGCGCCTCTTTCACAAGTTCATAAATAAATGCATTAATCTCCTTGCCCTGCTCGGTCCCCTCTTCTGGCAATCCGCACTTTTTCCCTCCAGATCCATTCATTTTTCTGTCACCGCGTTCACGTCTGAGCGTTTTACCTTTGGTTGAAGCTTGGATATGGCATCCGATAAATGTGTGGCTTACTGCTCTAGATCAGCAAGGGTAGAGCCATGTTGCACTGTCGTAGTTTGCAGGGCCTGCATAGCTGCCTGGGTTTCCGATTTAAGAGCGGATACAGTATTTCCCCTCTGATAGTAGAGGCAATTTCTTCAATCCGAGTGTTGATCGTCTGACAAATTTCTGCCTTCGTAGCTCGTAGTTCGGAACGTAACGAGTTAATGGCCTCCAGAATAGTAACATCTGTCGATCATTGTAAGACCTCGTCCGATTGCCCAGCACTTTCAGGAGAACTCGGTGAAGTGGGGCCTACTTCGCACTGCTTTCTTCCTCTCAAGGCTTGTTGCTTCCCACTCGCTTTCATCTCGTCACCAGTAATTATTTGAAAATCCTAGGCTAGTTAAAGTTATAATGAAACTTATGCAGACATAATCCTTCAAAATGTAAATTTATTTTTTATTTTTGCGGAAGCTGTCAGAGTGCGACCTATTGAACCATTGCTCGCTAGCGCCACAATCTCAGTATTATCTAAATACATTTTTTCTCACTCATACACACTTCCATAAATTTTATTTTAATTTTGTGAAGCTGCTTTGAGACAATGATCATTGTTAAAAACCCTATAAATAAAATTGAATTGAATTGAATTAGACCAACAACCTTTACCAAAATTTTCTCCATCCTTTATTGATGGGGGGGGGGGGGGGGGGTACTTTCCCCTCTGCTTTTTGTTATACGTATAAACAGCCTGGACTCATTTTTGCCTCCTTCGGTTCAACCTGTGAAATATGCTGATGATTTAACAATTACAGAATTCCTAATGGGATCTTTGCCTGGATTCATTCAGAAGGCTTTAGATTCTGTAATGGAAAGGAAACTGAAAACAAAATAAACAGAGCTCCGCCGTCTCTACGCGAGAACGGACGGGCTCTGAAAACTAAAGCAAAAACTTGTATCCTCTTAGGGGTTATGCCCTTATTTATTTGAGAGAGCGCGGGGGGTTGTGGCACTAATAAACTGAGCGCACGATGAACTGTTGCGTGCCGCTCTCTCTCTCGCCGGAGTTTGAGACAGACAGAGGCTTGGGCTTTGCCTCCATCTTTTAACAGCGCGCTATGTCTGTCTGGCAACCGCGTGTATAAGTGGCCGCGCCGGTGGCTGTTCAGAACTCTGCACGGTAGTAGCCTGCGGATCCGCCCGTTCTGAACAGTTTAACCGCGGCTCTGCCCCTCACGCAACCCACGTCGTTACAGATACTTTGTGTAATTCACAAATTTACTGAACATGTTCAGATTTTGTAAAATAACGACAACCGTTTCCTTCCTAGAACTTTTGTATGAACTGAAGCTCAGCACGTCTTCTTTTCTTGTTTTAATCTGTAATATTTAAGTGAAATATATTTAGTGTATATGCCTAAATATTCCTTGTTATGGACAGGTGTATTTCAAAGTAAAGACCTGTTGTTCGGTTAGTGTTAACTATCCGAATGTCCAGATTCGTGAATATGCCAACATATCTTCGTTAAAACGTAAAAATGTGTTGAACATTGAGCACCATCAGAAGACATGAATGAACAAAAAAAAAATCAATAAATTTTTGTAAATATTCTTATATGCACACGAAGTGCTTCGGGCTTTTTATAATAATAAACATAATGTTTTCTTGCTGTTTGTGTCCAGCATTTCATCCTTTATTTGACCATGGCTGGAAATAATAGCTGGAATGTGGTTGTGAATTTATGACTGAAATAAAGCTGTTCATCGGCGTTCGTGAACCCCGACTTGTCCGTAAACTTTCACTTTACAAAAGGCAGCGTTCTGATCAAAAGGCTGATAAACCCGTTTGATTTATCGATAAAAATGCCAGAAAGTCATCGGGTCTCGCAATAATGCAGATCAAACACAATACACATGTCCATAAATAAAAAGGAATATTTAAGAATATACGCGAAATACATTTCAGTAATTATTTCACAAAATTAAAACAAGGAAAGAAGACATGCTGAGCTCCAGTACATTGTGATGGCGAAATACATTTTAGGCAGAGACGTCTGCTCGGTCTTGTTAATTCATTTTAAACCCCTCAATTCTGCCAATTCCTCCATCAGCGAAACCGGTTTGATAACTTCACACCTATTGTGAATGAAAGGTGAGAAGGGGGATTACAGTAACTGGGGGTCTGCATGTGTTCACCTCGGAGCGCGCTGTATTCAGCGAGAAGACTAAAACAAAAACAAAATTATGTTTGCTTCAGCATTGGAGACAATATTGTTTTAGACTAACTTTATTAAAAATTATACACTTTTGGATTCTTTGTTGTACTTCGTCTTTTTGCACACGCGTGTGCATCTTTAAATTTGAACAGAAAATAATAGTGGGCTGGTAGGCACGTTATTTTTCATGTAACTTAAACGACTGAATGAAGTTAAATATACACAATAAATTAATAAATGCGTTTGCTTTACATTTGAGCACTCATGTGTAAAGATTAAAACAAGCTTTTTCATTGTATATACTACCATATCATATGTGTGTCTAATACTGTTTTATTCATATTTTACATTACATGCAGTTTGTAATTTACTTGCAATTGTACTTTTAAAATATAACCTACGTATCTACAGTATAAGCATATTTAATCACTTCAGCAGTGAATGAGGAATTTGGTCTGGCTTTTAGATTAAAAAAAAATTGTTTAATTAATTATCTTTTCAGAAATACAATTCTTATTCTCTATATTCTTGTCGAATATAGTCCTTCAGAGCAAGCATTGTGTCAGAAGATTCTGCTGAATCGCTTCTCACCTTTCATCCACGATAGGTGTGAATTTATCCAACTGGGTGCACTGTTGGCAAATACTGTAGGGGGTTTTAGATGAATTAACAAGACAGAGCGGACGTCTCTGCCTAAATTTTATTTCCCCAGCTAATTAAATCAGACTTCATAGTTGGAGCTGATACTTTGAGTGTAATTCACGAATTTACTGATTATTTTATAATGCAGATTGACCTGTATATCCACTTGATAACTAGCGAATGCTTTAGTAAAGGGCTCTAAAACAGCGGCAATATGAATGACAATGGAATATTACAGAACGTGCGAGTTGACGCCCATGCACCGGTCACTATGCCACATATATGACACAAATTTCATACACACACATATATATATATATATATATAAAAAAATCCAACATTTTAACACATTAAGGATATTCCTGTTTAATTAAATTCTTAAATCCTTGTGTTCCAGTGTTTATGCTGTAATGGGGTGACACTATAAGGGTTCATTATTATGCTTCCTTACTCAGAGAGATTCTGTTTGATGCAGATTGACCTGTATATCAACTTGATAACTAGCGAATGCTATTAAATGCCACTTATGTTTACCCCATGGGTGAACACTACCAAATGGTACCTTTACTACCATTTAAAACTACTTATTATAATAAGTGGTGCAGAAGTGTGTAATAAACCGAAAAGATAAACACAAAAAAGATGGGCAGCTATTTATTTAATTATCATTTTAAATATTTATCAACAACATCCATCCATCAATGCAGTATGTCTGCATTTTAATCGATAAATCGCATGCGTTTATCACCTTTTGATCAAAATGCTGCCTTTTGTAAAGTGAAACTGCGAGCCACGGGTTTGAAATGAATTGTAGATTAATTTTAAAGCACAATTTAGGGCATCTCATTTCATTATTATAAACATCATTTATGAATTACACTCGAACGGGCGGTAGAGCTCCGATTAGACTACGTACATGAGGCTCAACATCTCGGAGTCGAAGTCTCATTCAAATAAATAAATAAAAAAGTAACAAATATTGTAAGTAAACAACAGTAGCACAAGTTTAGAAAAAAAATATTTAGACTCTAAATAGATGCCGAATAATTTTTAAGGTGTGCCAGCTGGCACTATTCTTATATTGCTCTTTGTCAGGGTAAATCGTTCAGTGACAACCCCGTAAAATTCCATATACTGTAAATAGATACTGTACATCTGTATGAATAAACCGAGATGCCCACCCCCGTGAAAATGGCGAACTCAGGGAAAGGCTTCCCCGCGAGAGGTTTTGTGCGGACCACTGAGAATAAATACATATCAGTATTTAAAGTTTGAGTCCGACACGTTTATGAGCTCTGTCGCTTGCTGTCAATGGGCGCTTAGGGTTAGAGAGAGAACGCATTTTTGGCTTCAGTAGATACACAATACTTCAGATTGAAACACGACTGCCCCCTACAGGTAATGAACAGCATTTTCACAGCTTCCCGCGAGCTGCCGCGGAAGCGCGCGAGATCCCTTTTCAAGAAACGTGCGTTCTTAATGGCCAGATCTGTAAACAAAAGTGTTCAACAACCCAGATTATGTTTTATATATCTTAGAATGTCCTACGACCACCTTCTAAGTAGATTGCCTTCTCTCAATACATTAATGAGGTTGTCACATGCAATGGTTTTCAATTGACAGGTGTGCTTTGTTAATTTCCTGCCATCTTAATGTGCCATCAGTTGTCTAGTGGAGAGGAAGGGTGACGTCAATAGCCCTATTCGTGCTACTACAACTACTGTACAGATCTACAAGGGTTGGACGATGAAACTGAAACGCCTGGTTTTAGACCACAATAATTCATTAGTATGGTGTTGGGCCTCCTTTTGCGGCCAATACAGCATAAATTTGTCTTGGGAATGATGGATACAAGTCCTGCACAGTGGCCAGAGGCATTTTGAGCCATTCTTCTTGCAGAATAGTGGCCAGGTCACTACGTGATGCTGGTAGAGGAAAACGTTTCCTCACTCACTCCTCCAAAACACCCCAAAGTGGCTCAATAATATTTAGATCTGGTGACTGTGCAGGCAATGGGAGATGTTCAACTTCACTTTCATGTTCATCAAACCATTCTGTCACCAGTCTTAATGTGTGTATTGGTGCATTATCATCCTGATACACGACACCACCTTCAGGATACAAGGTTTGAAATATTAGGTGCACATGGTCCTCCAGAATGGTTCGGTAGTCCTTGGTAGTGACGCGCCCATCTAGCACAAGTATTGGGCCTAGGGAATGCCATATCATCACTGATCCCAAACCATTACTGATCCACCCCCATGCTTCACCCTTGGCATGCAACAGTCTGGGTGGTACACTTCTTTACGGCTTCTCTACACCGTAACTCTCCTGGATGTGGAAAAAAAGAGAAGGTGGACTCATCAGAGAACAATACGTTTTACACTTTCCACAGCCCAAGATTTTCTATTGTAGCACCATTGAAACCGACATTTGGCACGAGTGACCAAAGGTTTGGCTATATCAGCCCGGCCATGTACATTGACCCTGTTGAGCTCCTGACGAACAGCTTTGGTGAAACAGGAGAGTTGAGGTGCACATTTAATTCTGCAGTGAGTCGGGCAGCTGTGGTTTCATGTTTTTTGGATACAATCCGGGTTAGCACCCTGACATTCCTTTCAGACAGTTTCCTCTTGCATCCACAGTTACTCCTTTTGGATGTGGTTCGTCCTTCTTGGTGGTATGCTGACATTACAATGGATACCATCGCTCTTGATACATCACAAAGACTTGCTGTCTTGGTCACAAATGCGCCAACGAGACACGCACCAACAATTTGTCTTCTTTTGAACTCTGATATGTCACCAATAATGTTGTGTGCATTGTAATATTTAAAGAAAAACTGTGCTATTACTCTGCTAATAAAACCTTTACACTCTGCTCTTACTGGTGGAATGTGCAATCAATGAAGATTGGCCACCAGGCTGGTCAAATTTAGCCATGAAACCTCCAACACAAAATTGTCCAGTGTTTCAGTTTCATTGTCCAGCCCCTGTATATTATGGTACGAAATACTCAGTCAATACGAAAAATTCTGTGCAGTCACCACACCATCAAATGCTAGGCTAAAACTGGATCTCATGAGAACCGTCCAGGAAAGGAAGACCAAGAGACATTTTCAACAGACATTTTCAACATCCACTGTTCTTTGTGGTTGAACTGCGGCAAAGAAACCATAACCTCGAAAGAACAGCAAGCAGAACGTCGCTGGCCAAAAACTTGTGACTTGGTCAAAACTGAAAAAAAAAAAAAAAACACTTAAATGGCATGGCTACCACAGCAAAAGCTGCTAGCAAGTAGTCAACACCTATGGGAACTCCTTGGAAGAGATTGGTGGAAAACTATTCTAGGTAACGTCCTCATATGGCTGACTGGCTGACTGAGAGAATGCCAAGAGTGGTCAGAGCTGTCATCAAAATGAAAACTTACTACTTTGAAGAATCCAAAATCTAAAATATATTCTGGGTTACTTAACCCATTTTTGTGGACTACATAAATCCATATTACTCCTGTTATAATGTCAATGTCTTCAGAATAAACACTGAAACCAATAAAAATGAAGAAAGAAAAAACTGTGAGTCCATACTGGTTGTGTATAGCCAAGCATTTTACACATGACTAATGAACAACAACTCAGGGAGTTAGACCCAAAAACCTCAAGTATTTTCTTCTGCAGATACTCACTTGGATACAGTGGTGGCCGGTCAATATGGGGCTCAGGGGCACCGCCCCTCTTAAAGTTAGGCAGAGAAGAATGCTACTTTAACATGTAATTATTTAACATAATATTTTTTTATTTTAATAGTGAAATCATTTAGTTTAGTGAAGTCATTTAGTCACAATATTCTGCTGTATTTCTTAATATAATTTATTTGCAATTAAAAAAAATCTAAACTGTATTATGTTCATATTGTGTTCGTGTATGCAGGGTGCCGGACAAACAAGTGTCTATGTAGGCACGTAAATTTTTGAAAAGCATGTGATCTGAGGCTGAGCTCTAATTGGTTCTTTTCAAAACATCCTTGGGGCGCAGCACTGTGTGCCCTGAACCCTCCCACTTTTGTTTTTAGCGAATCAAGATTGGTTTTAAATTTTTAGGCTCATGTGATTGGACCATTGTCAACGAGTCTTTTCAAGCACTTCTTATGGCACGCGGATGCTGGTTGACTGGATGCGATGTGAGTCATGCCTTTATTTTATACTAGTAGTAATGATGCTTAAATCACCTGATAAATGGCTATTTACAGGCGAGTATTAAAAGTTTAATTAAAATTTTGTTTTCTTTTTTTTGCCACTGCTTGGATACCACATTCAAGCAGAAGTTGGAGGCAAGTGCTCTTTCACCTGAGAAAAAGCAAGTGGTCTTTACATGTGGCATGGACTTTTTTAAAAGAACGTCTGATCCAGAACTGTATCTCAGCAGAGCTAGCAATAGCTGCTAAAACATCTAAAGCGAGGCATCTGGTTTTCCTCTTTATTCTGACCCTCAAGAAATACAGCCAGCTAACTGTTCTCAAATAATCCCAGGAATATTTGAGCTCATGTCTGTTGAATGAGTGGTTGCCTAAATGAATGAGTGGTTGCACAAATATGTTTTAACTCCGACAATGTGAGAAAAGATGTATTGATGTGTATATGCATGCTGTTTCAGAGGACAAATGTGTCCACGTTAAAGTCAGATAAAAGTCACTTTCTAATTTTGGATGTAAACTGTAATTTTGGATGTAAGTTGCAAATCTGATCTGACCAAAATTTTAACTGAATAATGTGGCTTAATAATGTAAACATGTGCCCATTGCATAGAAGTGGTATAAAATGTAAACATATGTTGGAATTTGCTAAAATGCAAGTTTTAAAATGATTGTCATGACCAAGGGCTTAAAGGCATTAATGAATGTGTGGATGTTATTTGCATTTAACTATGAGTTTTACCAGTTACAACAAAAGGACTCCCCATCCTGAGCACTTCTCTAGTCCACACTCTCAACCAGTAGATAGTGGTATTGTATTGTTGTGCTGTGTTGCTCCTATTGATTTTATAACTTCCTTGCTATTGTGCAATGTTCTTACATGTTGTTGCAGCATTTTCCTTTTGAAAATCTACAGTAACACAATGCTGAGTTGTACAAATAAGTTTTTGGGCTAGAAACCATCAGATTAATCTTGCAATACTGCAGCAAAGTTGTGTTGCCATGAAACCTACCACAAAGCGATTGCTATAGGCGGTGATGACTCCACATCTACTGCCTATAAACAGTTGACAACCATCAGACACCCAGGCACAACTTGTCACCTGAGAGAGAGTGAAACTGTGTTTTAAGGCAATTAAACACTTCAGCTAATAAATAAACAACAATAAAAAAATTATTGTCTGACACATCAGATTTGAGCTGAATCACTCTTGGATTTGAAACTGCATTATCAGCATTTTTTTAACCTTAGAAACTCCCCAAGAAATTACCAGCTAAGAAAAACAAGTTTATGGGTTAACTGTATATTGTGCATGTTAGCTAAACGAAACAACAGAGTTTATACTTTAATTATGCACCATCATACTGTTAGATCAGTAACATCACTGTAATTTCATAAATGTTTTATGTCGGACCTGGTGGAGCGGAGAGCACTGGATGTAATTGATGGGTGGCTCACTTTGTTTGCTCTTGAGCCGCAGTGTATTATCACTGTAGCCCCAGCTGAGAATGGCCGACCATTGGATATCTGTGCTGTGCATACTTCTCACACCTAAGGAGCAGGGATGTACAATATTTTTCAGTTGTCAATCTAATTGGTTGAAAAACATAGTGCAAGAGGAATCATAATTCCACCTTCATTTCCTGATATTTACATTTCAGATATATTAAACAAATAAAAAGAGTAGACCACACAGTTGTTACGTGAGCAAAAAACACCTAACAATTGTCTTAAATTTAAGTAAGTAACTTCAAATAACTACTGCTTGCAATAACTACTGGTAATCCCTCTGACATCATCCAAACTGTAGCATTCAAGTTGGACTCTGTGATGTTTGTCTTTTGACATATTCGTATTTCTTCCCAAATGTTAAGTGTACAAAAAGAACTGGCCGTGACATATTTTCAAGGGGGCTATAAGTTGGAAGGGTGTTATTATATTATCCATGTGCAGTTTAGCGGAGGAAGTGCAAAACAACCAACTTTAACTATTGCTAAGAGTGTGTGTCTATCTACAGTTTACCAGTACACAGAATAATGTACAGTACATGCATTTTTATGTATATAAATGTTTATGTCCCTCACCTTGCTCCTTGCTGTAAATCATCATGAGGCAGAACTTGTAGGAGAGGCCACAGATGGCTCGGGTCGGCAGTGCCAGCAGGGAACCAAAGCACTCTGTATGAAGATGGCTAAAACACACCACTGGGTCAGGAGCACTAGGTGAGCCCACATACTCACCCCATTTTAAGCCCTTAATCCATGGCAGAGGACTCTGCAAAAACAGCAGAAAACAGCTTGTAACACAATACATACAATATTTATTCAAACACAATTTCTCAATTCAGTGTCATCCTGTTGCGTCCCTGACATATTATAAATATTGTTGCTGTTCTCTTGGTTGTACTGTATTTCTCTCTCTAACAAGTAGATTCAATTTGCCTCTACTTTGGAGAGGGGTGCTGTGAGGATCGGTCGGTGATGTGTGGCTTACACCTGTCTCCTGTGTCTCCATTGGACAAGAACTTGTGGAAACTGTATTTAAACACCATCCTGCCTGCTGCTAGACAGACAACTGTTTGGCTTATTATTGTGTTTTGCTAGTTTCATATCTGACTTTCTGTGTATTGACTTTTGCTGCCCTTTTCGACCTCTATTCTGGTATTGTCCCATTGTAAGAAAATCTGTTTGTAAACAGTTGAGTACCTTTTTGTTCTCTCCCCTTTTTTGCTGGTTATGCTAGTCAAGAAGTTAGGTATGACTTGATGTATTTTGGTTTGCTTTGTTGTTAGGTTAGGTAGATTTCTAGTTTCTAGTTAGTGGGTTTTTTGTTTATTATTTGGCCTTTTCGGCTTCAGAAGATTACCACATTTGTAAATACTTGTGCATAGAATGAAAGAGTAGTGGATCTCACCCTGCTTACTCCCCCATTATTTTCTTTCCTTTTCACAATTTTTTTTTCTCTATTGTATGTTACGGCCTGGCAATAGAGTTGGTCGTAACACATCCATTTAGCACCTGCAGTACTGCTGTAGCAACAAGCCAATTGTAGCTGCTAGTCAATAGAATATGTATTTTAGTCTAGCTAATTCTAAATTAATTACACTTTCATAATTTATGGCTTCTAAGAGTGAAGACATTTCATCCATGGCTTAACTGTTTTGCAGGAAAAACAAGGGAGGCTAAGAAACATCAGAGGAAGATGTCTTAATATTCTGCTCTGAGGTCATAAAACATGGCTTTTAAAGTTAGCAATAAAATATCGGCTAATGTCTCTTATCACATACATACTGTATATTAAAGAACTTGAAACAACATGAGACATTAGATAAGAGAACAAGTTAAGAGAGCCAGTACAAATGTAAATGATGTAAATACAGACAACAGACTATGCAATATGCAGCAGACAATACATGAAAACAAACACTAAGTACTACAGAAAACTGAAGATATTTATTGCACAGTAGTGCTGATAAAGTAAACAACTCAGCTATTGAGGTTGAATGAGCCATTGTAGTCTTAGTGTCGGTCAGAAGCCCCTAAAAATGCATCAGGAAGGGCATCCAGCGTAAAATACCGTGGAACCTTGGATTGAGAGTAACTTGGTGTTGTACAAGGTGAGCAAAAATTTGTAATAAATTTTAACTTAAATGAGCGAGGTCTTAAAATACGAGTAGTACGCATGCGCTTTGTCTGCTGAGGGTCAGACAGAAAAGGTTAAAAAGGCTGTAGCAGTGTGGGAGATGAATCTGTTCAACGACAATGCATTTCCACGAAATACTCAGAAGGAGGCAAAAAGCCAGTGTCATCAGTGTGGTTGCTGGTTAAAGAAGTTTTCTGTCAGAGCAATGATTTTGTTAGTTTGTGTGTCTGTGTGTGTGTGCAAGTGTGTGTATGTGTGTGTGTGCACGTGTGAAAAAGTCGTCCTACACAATAGCCCCCACTTCTCCACCTCTCCTTTCTCGTCTTACTTCAGCCACAATTCTTTTCAAAGGTAAAGTGCAGGTTAAATAGTTTTATTTTTACTTTATATTTTGTATTCATTATTTATATATGACTATTTTTTGGTTGTGGAAAGAATCATCAGAATTTCCATTGGGGAAACTCTTCTTATGGGGAAATTCGCTACAATATACAATGAGTTCTTTGATATACAAGCACGCTTCAGGGAATGAATTATGCTTGCAATGCAAGGTTTAAATGTATAGAAAATTATATAAAATTAGTCCCTGCTAAATGGACAGCCAGTGCTTCTGATCTGAAGCTAGGACTGTTAAATATTTAGACCCATCTCTTACATCTAAAGCGCTTATTGTTAATGAAATGATCACCGATCAGGCCTTTGATAAACTGTGGTGATCAGAAACGTGGATTAAATTCAACAAGTCTGTAGCATTAAATTAATGTACAGCTACATATATTAGCCTCAGTTAACTGGTAGAGGAGATTTCAACATTATTTATCATCATAATCTGATCATTGTACTAAAACATGGACATAAATGTAATGCATTTGATGTTTTTTATACGAACATAACAAAGGTATGAATTGAATTTGTGGATTACCTTTCAAACCTGGATGCTTCTGTAGGCAAAGCATTAATTGCTGGAGCCCTTAATATACATTTTGAAAATAAAGAAGAGAACAGAATTCATGTCCATTCTGAACTCAGTAGGAGTAAATCAGTGTATAGCAGGATCCAGTCATAAGGGTGGTCCACTCTCTAGGATTTAATACTAGCCTTCAGATTAAATACAGAAAATATAGTGCCATTCCCACAGTCTGTAGTTATCTCAGATCATTACCTCATCTTGGTAAAGTTGGTTCAGTAATAATGTTTATACAGTGCTGCGCTACCACATTAAACATTCGTTAAAATCAACTATTGCACAGAGCTTTATCAGTAATCTTCCAGAGTTATCAGCCAAGATTGGATCATGACCTGACGCACTGAACTTGATCAGTCAACTGAATGCTTAGAGCCAACATTCCGTTATACCTTAGATAATTAGAGAGAAAACAAACTTGTCCCTGGTATAATGATTACACACGCGCCTTAAAACAGACTGCTCGAAAACTAGAATGCAAATAGAGTCAAACTAAATCAGCAGTATTTTAAATAGCATGGAAGGAGAGCATCCTGAACCATAAAATTAATTTTTTTATACTGCTAGCGCAAATGTATCTCGCCACTCTCGCAGAAGATAACAAAAATAATCCTAGATTCTTATTTAACACTGTAGCAAAATGAACTATGAATAAGACCACCATAGAACCTACACATCAATAACAGGCAGTAGTGAGGACTTCATGTATTTTTTCAATAACACATTTTTTTATATCAGGAAAAAAATTCAGGCCAGACAATTTAATAAACATTGATGCAGGTGATAATCTAACTATATCAGATCAGCACTTTTTATTTAATATACTCCACTTCAACAGTCTTAAAAGAAAGTAAATTGTTCGCTATGGTTATGTTCCAAAATCTTTTAACTAACAGTTATTAAGCCCCTAAATAGGAGACCTGACTTGACCCCTGTTAGCTGTCTAACTACAGGCCAATATCAAACCTTCCCTTTATCTCCAATATCATTTCTACATAGGAATAACATTTAGGCCTCATCATAGCACAGAGACAGCGCTAGTTAAGGGAAAGGAACCAGACTAAACAGGAAACGCATCCTCATTTGGGTGGTATTAGAAAGCAGGTACTGATTTGTAGTCCTACTGTGTTAGAAGGCTGGAAGTTCAGTATAATAGGAGAGTTGTATAACTTTCGTTATTGGAGGCCCAGGTACAAAAAAGTTTGTGAAAATTTCAGTCTTTAAATAGAGTACCTTCAACCACAAGTCATCAAAAACAGCTCTCTGTATTAGCTGAGTCCCAGACCATCTTAAGAAATGTCAAGCTACACATGGCGCTCCTGAGCTCCAATGATCTGACTCAACCTGGTGCCCCACTTCTGGATGGAGATCTTGTTACATGGACGACCCTTGTGATCTGCTTGGGATAGTTGTGGTAACGGGATGGTTCCACTGGATTATGAAGACGATCTTAGACTCGACTTGTGACCACAGTTGATCAGTACTTCAAGAGTGGAATTCCCACAAACAGTTTTTTATTCTCCTTGATAGATTAGGAAATGTTATAGGAGTTAACTTTGTACAAGTACTAAAGTGAAGTTTGATGTTCCACAGGGTTTGGTTTTCTGCCCACTGCTATTTTCTCTTTAAATGCTTCCTCTGGGCAGCACAATTCGATAGCATGATATTAGTTTCTACCCTTATGCAGATGACACAGCTACAGTGCATCTGGAAACTTTTCTCAGGTTGTCCTCTCTCCAAACGGGAAACACTGGAGCTCTTTCAGACTAATCGTTGTGGTCTTGGTGACCTCCTTAGTCCTAGTCCCAAGAGTCCTGGTGGTTCCTAACGTCTTCCATTTGTGGAGGAAGGAGGCCACTGTGCTCATCCGGACCTTCAGTGATACAGAATTTTTCTGTACTCTTCCCCAGATCTGTGCCTCGATACAATCCTGTCTCAGAGGTCTACAAACAATTCCTTGGACTTCATGGCTTGGTTTGTGCTCTGACATGCACTGTTAATTGTGGAACCTTATATATGTGTGGCCATTAAGAATGCACGCTTTTTCCCCGTCAAAGGCTGCAATTTGTCTCATGCAGTGCCACGAAATTCCAGAAGCACCATTTAAGAATTTAAATAAATGTGTTGTGCTTCACTGAATATCTGTCAGAGGGCGCATAGAAGGACTTTATCTAAAAGCACAGATCAAGTACAACGAAGAATTGTGTATAATTAGTTATCCTAAAACAGTATTGTTTCTAATGCTAAAGCAAACATGAATTTTATTTTGTTTTATAAGACAGCGTGTGTGAACCCGCGGCTCGTACTTTTACTTTACAAATGGCAGTGTTTTGATCAAAAGGATGATAAACGCGTGCGATTTATCAATAAAAATGCAGACATACTCCCCCAGAAAGGCATCACATCTCACAACAATGCAATTCAAACATAATACACCTGTCCATAAATAAAAAGGAATATTTAAGCATATACGCAAAATGTATTTCACTTAAATATTACAGATTAAAACAAGGAAAGAAGACGTGCTAAGCCTCAGTTCATTTTGATGCGGACAAAAGGAAGGATACGGGTTTCATTATTTTACAAAATCTGAATATATTCGGTAAATTTATGAATTACACTTAAAGTATCAAATCCAACTACGAAGTCTGATTTAATTGTTACCATTAAACATTTTATTTCTATTTACTGTATGTTTTGCTGGCAAAATACAAAAGAGACATCTGCTCGTTCTTGTTAATTCGTTTTAAACCACTCAATTCTGCCAATTTTCCCATCAGTGAAACCGGTTTGATAACTTCACACCTATCGTGAATGAAAGGTGAGAAGAGGGATTACAGTAACTGGGGGTCTGCGGGTGTTCAGCTCGGAGAACGCTGTCACGTTGTATTCAGTGAGTACCCTATATATTTGTTTGTTTGTTGCATTTCTGAGGGAGTATGTCTGCAGTTTTATCTATAAATCTGCTCATATCTGCGAACATATTAATCAGACTTTTGATCAACGGCACTCACTTTCACTTTGCAAAAAGCAATGTTTATTGTTTACTGTATACTTAAAGCGCATATACACACATTCATCATGAAAGATCTATTGTAAAACAAAAACAAAATCATGTTTGCTTCGGCACTGGAAACAATATTGTTTTAGGCTAACTTTATTAATAATTATACACTTTTGTATTCTTTGTTGTACTTCGTCTTTTTGCACACATTACCGAAACAGAAAATAATAGTGGGTTGGTAGTCACATTATTTTTCATATAACTTCAATGGCTGAATGAAGTTAAGTACTGTATTCACAATAAATGAATAATTGCATTTGCTTTACATTTATGCAAATACTAGCTTGTGTAAATCTCTTTTTCAATGTACTGTACATACTACCATATCATATATTTGTGTCTAATACTGTTTTATTCATATTTTAAAACATTACATGCAATTTGTAATTTACTTGCAATTGTACTTGCAATGGTGCGCTGTTGGCAAATACTGTATGGGGCTTTTAGATGAATTAATAAAATAGAGCGGACATCTCTGCCTAAAATGTTTTTCCCCAGCAAAGCATATAACAGATTAAAAAAAATATTAAAATGTTTAATGATAGCAATTTAATCAGACTTCATAGTTGGATTTAATACTTTTTGATTTTTATACTTTCTTTTTATTTATCGTATGGACAGTTGTATTATATCTCTGGAGAATAAACAAACCTGGTAGATTGTCTTGAAAGTCTTGGGCAGTGGCTGACTGGAGCACCATGAAAATATTAATTGAAATGCAATTCTTATGCACAATGAATAAATCGGCTCACATCGGAGCGTGCAGTCGTGTTGGAAAAGTCAGCGTTTATCTAGCCAGTAGCCTATATATAGTTGCGTTTGTTGCATTTCTGGTGGAGTATGTCTGCATTTTTATCGATAAATCACACACGTTTATCAGCCTTTTGATTAGACTAGACTACGTAGGAAATAGGCTCAACATCCCAATAAAACAATATTGTTTTAGGCAAACTTATCATACATTTTTTTATTCTTTGTTGTACTTCATCTTTTTGTACACGCGCGGTGCAGTACAAAAATAATAGTAGTAATAATAATAATAAATTCACAGCACTACTACTACTACTAATAATAATAATAATAACGAATGGAGAAAGCGCAGTCAAAGAGGAATCATCGTTGAAGGAGAGGTGAAAATCAAAAATAAATACATATCAGTATTTACAGTTTGAGCTCGACACGTTTATGAGCTCTGTCGCTTGCTGTCAGTGAAGTTGAAATAATGTCCAATCAACTGAATTTTCCACAGGTGCACTGCAATCAAGTTGTAGAAAAATCTCAAGGATGATCAGTGGAAAAATGAGGCACCTGAGCTCAATTTTGAATGTACATGTAATTTAAAAAAAATATGTTTTGTAATAAATTTTAAAGATTTTAAACAAACTTCTTTCACATTGTCATTATGGGGTATGGTTTGTAGAATTTTGAGAAAAATTATTAATTTAATCCATTTTGAAATAAGGCTGTAATATAGCAAAATGTGGAAAAAGTGAAGCCCTGTGAATACTTTCAGGATGCACTGTATGTATCAGCAAAGTCAACTTAATAAAGCTGAGGAATGTGTGAAGGACATTAGACACTGGATGCTGGACTTCCTTCTGCTTAATCCTGACAAAACAGACAAACTGGTACAAGGATCACATGTAGCTAGAAGTACTGTAGGCTTGCTGAAAAAAAAAACACGTTTTATTTTAATGTTACAAGACCACCAGAATCTTCAAATTTAGAATTATATTTGAAAAAATCTAACAAAGTAAAATAAAATAAATTTAAATTATTTATTTTCCAAAGCCACAGTGAGCTGAAGCAAAGGGATGAAAGAGCCACATGCGACTCCGGAGCTGCGCGTTGCCGACCCCTCTTTTTCACAAAAGAATGAAAAATAATAAATGAGAGAATATTATGTTACTGAAACTCAAAAGGAGACCCTGGACATGATACTGTGACTTGTTCATAGCACCAAGATTTGATATTAATTTAATTAATTTGTAGTAGCATCCTTAGTTACTTTGGTAGTCAAACTACCTAGTTGCTTCCATTGCTACCCTGTATAAAATTCAATGCTCTCTTTTGTGTTGTTAACCTGTAATTTAAACAAGCATCCATGGAGTAAGGAGTAAAAGTACAGATTTTTCATCAAAACAATGCATTGAGTGGACGTAAACAGAACATACAAAAAATAAGTAATAAGTAGAGACACATGAAAAAAAAATCTTTAACTTCTGTTATACATGTCTCTTACAATTTGTATATGTGCAGCCATGTTCAAAAGTTAGTACTCCCTCTTTTAATTCAGAATTAAAATTTCAATATAATTTGATTCATTTAATGTGTTTCTGGCTCTTACTATTCGGCAAATACAACGTTTTTTTAACCAGGCCAAAAAAATATATATATCTGTATATACAGTGTGTACAGTATATACATCTATACAGCGGTGGAGGGTGATTATATGGGCACCTTGCAGTCAATAAGTTGTCCATGAAATTATGTATACCAGAATATTTGGCAAACATGAGACCATCAGTCAATAGCTAAAGTTTGGTCAAAATTGGTTCGTCCAACAGGTCCAAGACTTATAACCCACCAGTAAATCTATATCAGAATTGCAGAAAAATTAAATAATTTAGAATCAAATTCCAGACCTCAACCCAATTTAAACGCTGTAGCGGGACCTTTAAAGAGCTGTGCCTATGCGAATCCCAAATAAGGCTGACGTCATACAGGAAATTATTTATTGCTTAGTTAAGTAATTTTGCTGCTAAAGTGGACCTACAGCTTTTTGAATCATGGGATACATAGTACCTCATGTTTTTTATTCTTTTCTGCTTCATTTTTGTTAAATAAATAATGGCATGGTGAACAAAGTTATATGGTTGTATTTGCCTAATACTAAGACCCACTATGTTCAGATTATTTTTATTAGTAGGTTTCACACACAGAGTTAAAACAAGGGATACCAACTTTTAAACATTGTATTAATGTGAAAACTGTAAATGGGGATTTGGTCTCACCGGATGGACAATATCTTTGCTGTGATCACGGCTTTCCCTGAATGCCAGCTGTACCAGCAGGCCCATGGCAGCAGGCAACTCTCCCTCAATTATAAGTTTGGGTCCAGCACGGCTGATGTGTGATGTGTGAAACAGCTGTCTGGGAGTCTGGCCATAGGTTTTGACCATGGTCTCTAGGGCCCGCCGCTGTACAGGATCTTCCACTGCTGACACATCCATGCCAAAATATGTCTGCAGGACAAAACGGAGAAATATACAAGTATATTTGACTACAAATATATATTTATCTACGATTGTGTCTACCATACTGTACCATTCCAATTACTGATATTATTAAATTGAGAAGTTTGAATTATTTATTGGAGAATTTAGAATTAAATGTAAAAATTATAAACTTCCCGTTAACCTTAAGGGTTTTTAATTCATTATTTTGAAAAAGACATCCTTAACTGAAAAACAGACATTTTGGGACCATCAATTTGGGACCATCATGAGAAATTTGATAAACAGGACATCCATGGAAAAATGAGAAAGAAAAAAAAAAAAACACTCTTTATTCCGTAAATCACAAACAAAAACAGAGCAATCATTGCATGTCATGTTCATTGACCTGACATTATACAGTACATGTCTAATATACATACAAACCTGTATTTGATTATTCAGTCATTTTAAATGAAAGACAATCAACACTGGGATCAAGAACTGTTGGTACTATTCAACCCTACTAGGAAAGCAGAAAAAAAGCAAGGCACAAGCTTATATTACAAGGAAAGTTGTAAGCTGCAGAGAAAAGTATGAAAGAAAACACCTTTCTGGTCAAGTATGCATAGCACTGTATATACTGTATGCATGATTATTTAGGTATGACCTAAAACATAAGATGGCATGCTATGCTGCACCATATCATCACCATTAGGATAGACATGATGTTCTCCTCTCTCTAGCAGCATTGGCATTAAACACAAACATACTGGCAGATTTTTCCACATGGTTGAAAATGGATTTTTCACTGGAATTAATACTTCTAAGTTAGCCTTGGAGATGACAAATGAGAAAATTAGTTGGAATTAGAAATACAGTCTAAAAGACTAGAGTCCCCTGGGTTAGGCTCCAGGCCAACTGAGTGAGTGAGATCTTACAGCTCATGGGATATAGACCAAAAATATTAAATTCTATGCTACAGAGCCACCAGTAGGCCTACCAAACCATAACTCAAAAAGCTGTCTCAGGTTTGAAGGGTGTCTTCTCCAGGCTGCATGTTTCAGCTCTTTCCACACGAGGTCAATCAGGTCTCATAAAAGGCCACTTCAGAATAGTTCAATGTTTTGTTCTTATCCATCATTAAGTGTGTTTACTTATGTGGTCTGAGTCATTATCCTGTTGGAGAACCCATGACCCGTGACTGAGATCGAGCTTTCTGACACTGGGCAGCGCATTTTGCTCCAAAATGCATTGATATTTTTGGCATTTTATGGTATCCAGTGCCTTGCAAAAGTATTCATACCACTAGAACATTTACTTTTGTGGTTGTGATGTGACAAAATGTGGAAATGTATTTTATTCGGATTTTATGCTATAGATAAACACAAAGTGGAAGAAAAATCATATATGGTTTTCAATTTTTTTTTAAAAGTATTAATCTGAAAATTGTGGCTTGCATTTGTATTTAGCCCCTCTAAGTCAATACTTTGTAGAACCACCTTTTGCTGCAATTACAGCTGTAAGTCTTTTGGTGTATGTATCTACCAGCTTTGCATATTTAGACAGTGAACTTTTTGTTTTAATACTTTTGCAAGGCACTGTGCACTGCAAAAACTCCTACTAGATTAATAAATTAATATTGTATTGTTGGCCCAACTTCTTACAGTGGTATTTGTTGAGAAAACGGGCAAACTGTGTTCTTGAAAACATTGAAGACACAGACTTACTAAACTAAAATAATCAAATGGAGTCAGAAATTTACTTTCCTTAAGATGCAATCACATGATTTTATAAAATCCTATCATAAAACATATTAAATATATATGATTCAGTTGCTTACAGGTATTTTAGACAGTTAAATGTTACATAGGTGAGGCCAGCGTGTTAAGCTTCATGTTGCTGCACTGTACAGGAGGTAGGGAATTAAGCGTTCATAACTGTACCCTACTTTTGCCTTGACTTTTGCCCTGCAACAACGTGCTGCTCCACCCCAGCACACACGGCCATATGAGCGCTCAGCTAGCAATTGTTTGAGAAAAACCCAGAAGTGTTCAACACTTCAGTACATTGTAAGTTAAGGGATATTATAACAATTTCCGTTTTAGAGTCGTTAATGCTTATCTACATGGTTAACCCTTTAAATATTAAACAATACTTAGGTTTACTCCATCATTAGAATTACAGAAACAGCCTTTTATATACTCTGGTGGTATATAGCCTTATTGATATATTTACTTTTTATTATAACTAGATATTCTATGTAAATATTATTTATTCATCTTGTACTCTTTAACCAAAGGTCTGCTGTGGAGGATTGGGTCAGAGGGGTGACGGCTGGCCTTTTGAAGCTACTGGACGAGCATGATCAAGCTATTGAAGTTGCTTTGGTGTTTGAAGGAAATTGTAGACCTTGAGGGCCTGGGGGACTTTGCAGCAGTTTTAAGAGTGGCGTTAGGTCAGGTCTGTGCTCTGTACACTGAATTCCAAAAGGACCGGATGTACACCTTTGAAGACATTTAAACATTTTTTACTGGACTTGGAGAGACGTGGGGGATTCTTCTTTTGAGTAGATAAAAAGTTGCGCTATGTCAATCCTAGAGAAATATAATTAACTGAGCCCACAACCAATACTACTTGAGTTAAATTTTTATTTTAGCCAGCAAAACTCTCAAAGTTTTAAGCGTAAACTTAAAAAAGCAGTGTCATTTGTTAATAAACCTTTTTACGTTGAGCCGCCTTTTTTGTATAGTGTAGGTACAGTGGTGTTTTCTTTGAAAGCCTTGTAAATATACAGCTGATGTGACTTGCCAAAAACCTCACGTTTTGTCTCGTTCGTCCAAATTCTCCCATACGCATTGTGGGTAGTTAATATGCATTTTTGCACATTCCATTTTGTCTTTTTATGATTTGCTTTCAACAGTAAAGTCCTTCTTTCTGGGTCAACTTCCATTAAGTCTAATTTTGCTTAAACTGCCATGTTAGGTGCAATCCATCACTGATGAGAGATGATCTTTTAGTCTTTAACATGTTTCATGTTCTTTCATAGTTCAAAAGCAATGTCTGATTTTCACTACTGAATTACAGCTGTTGTGCTGAGTATACACTTTTTTTGTGTGCGCGCATGTTTTTTTTAATATATAATTTTGCAATTGATAACTAATTGATTATCTTAACTAAAAAGTATTAAAAAAAAGTTAGATTTACCTCCTCCTATCACCATGTGGTTGCATTACAAAATTAATTGCTAATCTCATATGTATATAACCATGTCCTCTGCTTTTAACATGCCTGGTAAGAATCTGATAAATTATGATATTATAGGTGGAGTATGAAAAAATGGTTTATAAACCATACTCCTTGATATAAGAATGTTGTGTGTACAGTATTTGACGATGCCCCATCATTTAACATTTACAATGGAACCTCGGATTGCGAGTAACCTGGTTTATGAGTGTTCCGCAAGATGAGCAAAAATTTGAAATAAATTCTGACTTGAAAAACGAGCAAGGCTTGGTTTACGAATATCAAGTATTGTAAGATCCATGCGCTTCTTGTTTTGACAGTGAGTGTCACAAGATTGCAACTGAGCCTCTCTCTCGCGATGCGGAATTGTAGGTAATCGTCTCCCCTACTCTGCCTCGACCACGACTGCGCGTAAAGCATCCTTTATTTTGTGTTTGTATATGTATCGACCTCCCACACGTGTCCATGCGCATAAAGCAAGTCTCATTAGAGAGGTTAAAGATCCATTTTCTCTCTCTCTATCAGCCTGCACTTATATATGTATGTGATAATGTGTATGCGCGCGCGCGCCATTGGACAGCGTGCACCTCCTCCTCTCGCCTTCACACACACACACACACACACACACACACACACACACACACACAGACGCAAACACTAACAGAAACACTGTTCTGTCACGATTCTTTTCAAAGGTAATGTGCAGGTTAATTTGTTTTATTTTTACTTTACAGCAGTGATTCTGTGTGTGCGCCCGCTCAAGTGTCTGAGATTTCTTGTTTACTTTCCCGATAAAACAGTGTTTCCGTTAGTATGTGTGTGTGAAAGTCATCCTGCACAGTAGGGCTACTCTGTAGGACAAGAGTGGGAAGGGTGTCATTCCTCCTCTCATCTTAGCTTCACACACATATACAGCACATGCATGAACAAACACACACATGCACAGCACATGCGCGAACACACACATATAGACAGCGTCTGCACACAAACACTAATGGAAACACTTATCTATCATCTTACTTTTTTCAAAGGTTAAGTTAAGGTTGGATGTTAATTTTTTTATTTTTACTTTATATTTTGTATTAATTATTTTTTGGGCTGTGGAACGAATAATTTGAGTTTTCATTATTTCTTATGGGGTAAATAAGTTTTTATTTACGAGTGTTTTGATATATGAACATGCTTCCAGAATGAATTATGCTCGTAATCCAAGGTTTTACTATATGTGAACATTTAACCAAATCACATGTTGTACAGCAGAATGATGCCACACTTTGTTCACATGGCATGGAAAATTTTATCGTCAATGATGTATCTGGCCTGAATAGTTTAATTTTTTAACCAAATTATAAAATACCAATTCAAGATTCTGACCATGGGATGCATGACAAAAATGCCAAAAAAGGTGAATTAATATGGTGCCAAAAATATAAGGGTTTTGCCATAAATTGGAATAGCCTTGTCATTTGACATTATTCTATGACTTCACTAACATGACTTCTATAGCTAAATATGCAAATCCCCATAGTTTGCTATGCTATGCTCCAAAATCAATGCTCCAAAATCTAGTAAAAAAAACATACCAGAAGTGTATAAATAATTATAACAACAAGAGATGGACAAAATTTGGAATAAAAAATTCAACAAAAGTGTCCATTAACTGCATAAGACCTCTCAATCAAATAAAAACTAACCGCAGGGTGAAACACATTGATGGCATGGATAGCAGCCTTCCCCTTCTGTTTCAGTCCAAATACCAAGTCTATCCAGTTGCAAAGCATCTGAGACACTTGCTCGGACTCAAGAGCCTGTCTGTGGATCAGCACAAAGAGCCTTGGATCGTTCCTGGCCCATGGAGGCAGATTTACATGGTTCACTCTCTCACTATTCTGCCGAACCCCAAAGTCAAAACCTGCCATTAGAAAAAAAACATGTACTTAACATGGTAAAATGATAATATATTTACAAGATTTTTAAGAATTTGCAGGATTTTCAAGAAAATAGAATACATTTTCATCTGACTGTGCAGGTTTTTTTTGGTATTCAATGTTTACCCAGGTAAAAAAGATGACACAGATGAAAATGCAGCAATATACCAAGAGACACAGAAGAAGGGAAAATTGTGGAAAATATGGGAACTGAAAAGGATACCTTCTCTGTTAACCAAAAATTCTGGCAGATAAAAAAACTCTGGGATCAGCTCCTTAACATCAGTCATGGACTCATAAGAGGATAGTCTCCATGTGGTCTCCATGGAGTGAAAGGTCCGGTCAGGAATATCAAAGCTCTGGTCTATGAGCATAAGAGAAAAAAATAATCATAATTTGTATAAATTACAATACATAAGTCATAGAGAGAAACAAAAAAAAAATCAAATGAAAACATGGTTGAAGCAGCTTTTAAAGACTTCAGGCTTAAGGCTTTTAGACAGCCTTGTTTAGTTCAAAGTACCATTTAAATACAGCATTAGCCTCACTGAACGCATGGGTAGCTCAGGAAATACAGTTTTCTGGACTCTCAATATTCAGAACTTAATGTAATTCAGAATCCTAGTTCTGATTAATTCATGTTAGGGAATACGCTGCCACTACACAGCATATTTAGGCTGTGTAAATATTTATTAGAGAGTGAGATTACCTTGATAGGACAGAAACATTTTGGTGAATGGAGGCATTCGGACTAGGAAGTGCAGAACGGTACCACTGTTGGAGTAGTGGGAACCATAGTGGTATGGTTGTACAGGGGGCATGGGATCATCCTCACGTGTACCCTTCCTATATTCCTCCTCCAAATACTACAAAAGCAGGTCATATAACTATTAAGTTAAGATAAACACAAATATCACTGTAGCTTGTAATTAATTAATGATATTTGAAATACAGAAAGAGCTAAATCAATACCCTGTAGTTATCTACATATCGGTCCTCTTTTTCTTTTGACTGCACTGCAATAGGTTTGCTCAGGTTTCTGTGAAAAATACAATATAGACTATTAAGTATTTATTATATGTTTAATATGAAAACATATTACTGTAACTTAGCAACCACATACTTCAATCAAACACCCAACCAAACACCCCCCCCCCAAAAAATACACACTACTTCAATAGACCAGCTTTTGCTTTAATTATGACCATAGCATAAATTTGATAAGCATATGCAATGTCACATCATTTATTTTCATCCAGAGCTGCATTAATTTCTTTTCAAGATTTTGTATTGATGATGGGAGAATCAGACTGCTGCGTAAAGCCTACTCCAGCACATCCCAAAAATTCTCAATGGGCTTGAGGTTTGGACCCTGTGGTGGCTAATCCATGTGTGAAAATTATGTCTCATGCTTCCAGGACCCATCTTTCACAATTTGAGCCCAATGAATCTGGCACTGTCATCTTGGAATATATCCATGCCATCGGGGAAGAAAAAAGTGCATTGATAGAAAAATCTTGTCATTTAGTATATTCATGTACTCAACTGGCCTAATTTTTGGGGATTATAACGAAGTTGAACCTAGACCTGACCAGCCAAGCATCCCCAGACCATTGTCACAAAGCAGTATGTATGTTCATGTAGAACACTTTAGTGTTGGATGTACATTGGCAAAGACTGGTCACAGAAAAAAATGTGGCTGAAATATTTTTTGGGCTATTATTATTGAGATTATAATTAGTACTAGTAGTAGTAGGGCACTCGTGGCTCAGTTGGTAGGTGTTTCGCTTGCCATGTGAAAGGCCTGGGTTCGATTCCCAGCCAGTGCCCAAACTCCAGCCACTGGATAAAGTGCCGGTTCCAAGCCGAATAAAAGCCTGGCATAAAACCTATGCCAAGCTTGTATAGGTGCATCTCAATAAACTAGAATATCATCAAAAAGTTTATTTATTTTGTATTTGAATTTAAAACTCATTATATTCAGTAGATTCACTACACACAACTGTTTCTTTTAATTTTGATGATTATGGCCTACAGCTAATGAAAACCCAAAATTCAGTACCTAAAAAAACTAAAATAAAAAAGAGAAAAAGTTCAATATTGAGCACCTGGGCTTCCATAACACCTCAGCAGTGCCAGAGACTGATCGCCTCCATGCCATGTCGCATTGCTACAGTAATTCATGCAAAGTGAGCCATGACCAAGTATTGAGAGCTGTACATCTTCATACTTTTCAGTAATTACATTTTTTTTATTCATCTTAAGTAATATTTAAATTTTCTGCTGTTTTCGTTAGCTGTAAGCCATAATCCTCAAAATGAAAGGTAATAAACACTTGTGTGTAATGAATCTGTATAATATATGAGTTTCAGTTTTTAAAATTGAATTATGGAAATAAATCAACTTTATGTTGATGATATTCAGATTTATTGAGATGCACCTGTATGTCCAGACCAGATGGTCCGCTGTGGCGACCCCTTGCCAGGAGCCAAAAGACCAACAAAAACATTATTAGTAGCAGTAGTAGCGGCACCCTAGTATTATCATCATACGTTTACTGTAGTAAACGTTTTGACATTTACCTATAGTGGGAACCTGCTTTCCTAAGGAACCTGACTGATGGTTTTCCCAAAATTATGGTTTTTCAGATTTAGGACTAGGTGGCTGTATCTCAATTTTGCATGCACTTCCACGAAACCTGTATGAAAATGTTTAGCCAGGTCTACTGAGCATGATGGAATGAGTCAGGATTTGTTTGGGACCCACGCCAAACTCTTTTGCTCCTGAGACTTCTAACTCATGTCTTTGGTCAAATTGGAAAACAAGACGCATCACATCTAGCGCTCTCTAATATTCACAAGGAAAAAAAATCATGTGAATCAAAAATAATTAACTCCTTTGTATACAATAACTTTGCCTACTTCCCCACAAAACTTCTATGAAAACCTTCAGCCAGGTCTCCTGATTGCTCCAAAAAGTTTCCCAAGATATCGGTCAGAGAAATAGCAGTCACTATTCTATTAGAGTATATACAAGATATCAGGTTATATCAGTATTTGAGTCACACAGACACAGCCGTTGCTAAGAAAACTAAGCTAAACCACACGCCTTCAACTCATACGCCCAGAATAGATTAATGAATATCTCAGGAGCCATATAGCCTAGAAATTTTGTCCAGGAAAACTGATGCATCCTTGCACTTCAACTTAATAGTTTCTCCAGAAGTTGTCTCTAGTTGTTGTTGTGTTTATTATTATTATTATGAATAATAGTAGCAGTAAGGATAGTGGTAGATCAGAAGGCTAAGGCTATATGCTGATCAAAGGGTTGGCAGTTCATGCACCAACTTGCCACTGTCGGGCCATTGAGTAAGGCCCTTAACCCCGTCTGCTTCAGGGGTGCTGCATGATGGCTGACCCTGCACTGACTTTGTAGATAACTGAGAAAACTTACAATTAATTTCGTGTTTAAATTAAAATTTATTTAGAAATACATTTTATAATTACAAATTGTTCCTGCCTTAGGGGTCACTGGATGAACAGCACTAGACAAATGCAAAATGTCTTTCAAAAGCCTCTCTTCATTTATTAAAAGAAATAGCAATTTAGGCAAAGCTTTTAAGTCCATCATTAGTATTACTTATTTTAATAATTATAACTGTCTAAAGTTGGACAAAACATTATTACATCTTAAAATTAATTGATTTTGACATAATTGAAAAGCATGCGAGTTTACGCATGGTAACCATTTTGTTAATAAGTAAAATTTTTCCCTAAATTGACCATGACAATCCCTGTATGAAGCGCTCCACGGATGCACCAGTGACGAGTATGTGTCTAAATGCCTAAATGTTTTTGGATCCTGGCTCATTTCAAAGACCTCACTTGGCATGCGGCCTTCCCTTGTCCCTTTCCCTTCCCGTGTGTGAAGCGGTGGGGTCGCTAAATCTTTCATGGCTGGCAGGAGATAATCATCAATGGACCACTCTTTAAAAGTTTGAAAATTTGTGGCATAAGTATCATGTGAGTAGGGAGAAGTTGCCCCAGGGACTTTAAAGATATATCCATAAGTAACGTCAGTCATTCTTGAGGACTATGATATGTTATATTATATTATGTTATTATTATTATTCATAATAATAATATAAAAAATCTTCTTAAACCTGTAAATATATTGTTGAAACGTTATCAAACCCTGTTTTGGAACAACCTCCCATTTTTGTACAAATGATAACCTTTTCTGTGCATTACAGGATTTTTGGCAACATTCTCAGACATTAATAGATGTATTTAAATTATATTTATTTTTTGGAAATACAAAAGTGTTTTTGGTAACTGTCATAATTATTTCAAAAGTTATAATGGAAAAACTCCATTTTTCCCCCTTAAAAAGTAGTAAAGTATTGATAAAATCTTCATTAATGTTAAGAAATGTAATATTTCATTAGAAATATACTATTGTGGGAACAATTTACTAAAAAATAAATACAAATAATTCCTACCTGATGGTATTGACACATATCTGACGGTGTTGACATCTATATATAAAACAGAAATTCTGTTTGTTTGGGCGGCGGGCGGTGGTGTTTGCACATGTATTCACATGCAATTATCAGCTTTTGTGTCGTGCTGTGGGCATGTCACAGACGACTATCAAGCTTTTTGATTGCTTGACCCAAGATTGCTTTTCTATTTGCATATATATTGCCTATTTATTTTTTTTAAATGTCATGTTTTGACAGAAACCCAGGGCACAAATTCAGCAAATTAAACATTAGAGTTAATAAATTGTAATGAATTGTTTTTAACAGCCATTTATTAATTAATATGTACTTATTTTACATACTGTCACATGCAATAAGCAATTTTTTAAATATATTCTAATCAGTTTTTTAGCTATCTAAAAATGTGAACCCTGGACAAAACTGGACAAGGACTTTTCAGGTCTACTGTGGATACTTATTATTTTATCAAATAAAATACTAATAATTTAAAGTAGAATTGAAAAAAATATTTTGATTTGAAGCCGAGTTGATTCAGCTTCTAAAAACGTATTTCTTTCTGAATTTTACAGACAAACACAATACTGTATGTGCTGGACATGTTTTGTCACAGTTCTCAAGAATGACTGAGGTAAATATCTGTATTTGAACCAATATTTTATTGTAGGAAGTAAATAAAGACAGGTTCATTCAGAAATAGGAAATAGCATGTGAGCTTTGTGCTACATTGTGACTGGTTTAAGTGTTGTTCTTGATTAAAAACTAAAACTGTATTGCATATTTTTGCTTTATTTATAAAACCAAAAGCCAATTAATTTCTCAACCATTAAAAAGTGTTCCCTTAATATTAAGTGCAATGCTGAACAGTAAGAAATTGGATTTTGGTACTAAATATCATATAAATAGACTTAAAAAAAAAAATATATATATATATATATATATATATATATATATATGTGATTGATGTATGTGGCAGTATATTTCAACTTAACCGGGAAAACTGGCATCTGCCATCATTAAACTTTAAGTAATTATCAACTTGTATGTAAACAAGCATGGTAAATAATTTTTTTATTTATTTTACGTTTAAACAAAATAATTAAAAAAAAATCTTCTCCCTGTAGCTGGCATCATGCTGTAATTAACCGTGAAGTTTACAAATTTCAAACAAATACTTTTTGCCAGTCTCTTTCATATTAGCCTCATAACAGTTAGGTGACATAGAAAAACAGAAAAAATTGGTTGGGCTACAAAACCAGGATTAAATCCTTGTAATGGTTTACCTGTAAATTGATGGTTCCTGCAGATCTAGCATCTCACTGGTATAGTCACTCAGGATGAAGGGGAAGACAGGATACTGCATTAAGTCGTTAAAAGAGCGCCCTGCATGCTTATTGAGATGGGTGAGATACTCAAAATTGGTGATCTGGCTGCAGCTCCACAGGTGTGTGAGGGCATTTATATTATCATATTCTAGCAGGTTTGGCAGCTCAGAAGTAAGGATGTTGTGGTAGACATCATCACGAACCTGAGACAAGAGAAAAAATATTTGATTAAGTATTTGAGTGATCATTAACTCATTGTCTATACCGCTTTATCCTGTATTCAGGATTGCGGGGGGCTTGGAGCCTATTCCAGGAGACTTGGGGTACGGGGCGAGGTACACCCTGGACAGGGTGCCAAACCATCGCAGAGCATACACACATACATACTCACACACTACGGGGAATTTGGGAACACAAATAAGCCTAATCTGCACATCTTTGGACTATGTGAGGAAACCGGGGTACCCAGGGGAAACCCACCACACACGGGGAGAATAAGCTAACTCCATGCACACAGAGACGGCAATCGATGCAGGCCGGAAATCGAACCTGGATCCTGGAGATGCAAGGCGACAGTGCTAACCACTACACACCACGATGCTGCCTATTTGATTTATAAAAGTTTTAATTTATTATTAGGACCCGAGCACCGACCTGTGCGAAGCCCTATTGTAACTGAAGGAATTATTATTATTATTCTGTATTCTTTTCATGCTGAAAGAACTGCTAATTAATAACCTCTTCTGAACATGCTCGAAAACCCACCAAATTTTCCCCGGCGACAATTTTTGTCTGAAACTGTCTGCGTGAGTAGGTGCGGGCAAATGACTCAGTGATCTGGGTTCCTGTAAGTCCTACGGACATGAAATTTGGTACACTGATGTTAGGGCTGTGCGATAAAACGATAACAATATGTATCGCGATAGGCACATGATCAATATCAATAAAAAAATTGTTTGATAAAACATTCGGAAGAAACAAGTTCGGAAGAACGTTCTTTGTTGGAAGAAAACAGAGGTTGCGAAGCTAGTTTGGTTGCATTAACAAAGGCACTCGTTCTCTGGTAACCTAGCAACGTAGGGAGTAACACGCTAACAGCCAATCATGTAACAGTATCAGGTTTGGTTGAGTCATATCGTTGTCTCGTGCTGGTCTGCTGGATCCCTCTTCATAAGCAGAAAATGAGTGCCGCAGCGAGCGAGGAAATTGTAAATAAAAGAGGAAAAGTCAGCTTGCCAATATGGCAGTTTTTTGGATATTATAAGTCTGACCGTACACATTTGTATTCAACAAACAACATCTGTAGCTGCAACACCGCACAAGCAGCAGACCACCATGGAGAGGTACTCTGTATCAGTGCCTTATGACAAAGAATCTAAACAGTACAAAGATATAATGGAGGCAGTAGCATATCATATAGCCAAAGACTCGAGAAGGCAGGTTATAAAAAGCTTATACTAAACTTGCACTAAATTCTCAGGTTTCTCTGTTTATATTTAACACTTTGCACTATTTTATTACACTTTATTAAGCATTTCTTACATTTTCTTTCATTTTGCACCTTACTGTTAAGAGATAATTGTTAAGTGTTCATTGTGACTTTAGACTTGTGTTAACATTTTAATTATTTGAGTTTTCCATGGTTGTTGACATTTCTGTATTAATAACTGAGGGGATTATGCTCAGAGGAAGGTTAAGTTTAAAATAAAAATGTTTAAATGTAATATATTTTTCTCCTGGTTCTTATTTTAAATGGGTCATAAAACATATCAATAATTATCGATATCGACTGATATGAAACACTGATATCGTGATACAGTTTTCAGCCATATCGCCCAGCCCTAACTGATGCATCATCTCGGTTCAAAATTTGTCAGGATGCTCGTAAGGGATCAAGAACAAAAAGTTATCAAAAGCTTTCTCTGGGTCATGATAAGCATTCGAGTCTGAACAGATTGATATGCCAATATGACGATACAGTTATAACGCCACCTACTGGCAGTAGTTAATGTTTTTTGCCTGATTTTCCCCTTTACACATATCACGAACTCCTCCTAGCGAATTATTGCGATAACACTGTTATTTTGCCCTATGGTCCTGAACACATTGGTGAGTAAAAGTGATGAAAAGCTTTTATCAAAGTACCATTGTCTGGGCAGAGCGGGACCGCAAATTAGATCCTTCGACAGTATGGAGAAAGTTGTTGTATTTCTTACATTCTTCCTTCAATCCAGCTCATACGCTAGATTTACATCAAACCATGCTCACCTTTACGTATGACACGGTCGTCATGAGTGGGCGTGGCCAAATGTTTCGGCAGCGCCCCTTAGATTGAGATTTGGGTCCCTGTAAGACCTACAATGATGAAATTCGATAGACTCCTCACCACAGGAAAAAAAGTCTCTTGGAGGTACTCTGTACCACGAACAGTAAGTCCGCCATTTTGGAAAAATTGTAAGATGATGTGTCTTGCACACGTTGTATTTTAACAAACTCCTTCTAGGGGGATTGCCTGATCAAGTTCAAGATTTCTCAGGTCGCTCTTAAGGGATCAAGGACAAAAAGTTATCAAAAGCTTTTGTCTGGGTCACATGGTCTGGCTGTGGTGCTGTGACGAATTTGACCCTCCCCCGACGCACAGTAAATGGATGTCTTTTTGCCCGTTTCTCCCAAACACTTCATCCAATCTGGACAAAACTTTACAACATCAATGATATTCCGAGTTTGAACAGATTGACATGCCAATATGATAATACAGTCATAGCACCACCAACTGGTATATCTCTTTTCGGCTGTAGTCCTGCTCAAATGAAAGGACGACATCAGAGAGAACATGCAGGACAACAGTATAGAGGCCCGCATGGACTGCACCGGGTGCGAGGGCCCGATCATCACTGTTTGCAGCTTTAATTATTATTACACATAAATTATTATTTTTTTTATTTCATAGGTACATGAAAATAAAGTAGGAAAAAGTGAAGAAAAAAAGTAAAGATTCTCCAAAGTAGCTAGATTTAGTTTTGATGACAGCTTGGCACACTCATTGCATTTTCTCACCAGATTTATCCGGTAGTCAATTCAAGGATGTGCCTTGTAAAGAGTGAATTCGTGACATTTCTTAATGTGCCTTCTTAATGTGAAATAAGAGAGAGAGAGAGAGAGAGAGAGAGAGAGAGAGAGAGAATATAAAAAAAGATATGCACACACATACTGTACATACACTCATGGATTGAGTAATGGAAATAAAACATTAATGAATTGAAACCTACTTTTTATATTTAAAAAAGTAAATCATAGAGCCTACATAATGCAGACACTATTCCTTTACCTTTGTGTTATCAAATGCCAGAAGCAGAGTTCGGCCATTAGAGAGGAATATCTCCACAGCATTGTCTCTGAGCTGCCACCAGCGTTTGTGCACCTCCTTAATCTCCTCATAAGTCCAGCAGAATGATGCAGTCTCCATCTCTCCCAGAGAAATCTGTTGATTAAAAAAAAACTTTTTCATCTTGAGCCACTCATGTAAAGGCACAGAAAATTTCACAAAAATCTGCTGAGCTAACCTGGCTATTACTGGATTCAGATGCATTGTCCTCCACAAAGTACATCCCTGATTTCCCTAAAGAAAAGTAAAATATTATCATAGTAACATTTTTTAAACCCCCTCCCCACACATACACACACATTTTCATACATACATTCATATACACATGCACACAAATACACAGTCAAAGACAGAAGTTTACATACACCTTCTCCAAAAACATTTAAATTCACAAAGTTTTTCACAATTCTTGACTTTTAATTCTAGTACTATAAACATTCCATCTTAGGTCAGTTAGGGTCACTATTTTATTTTAACAATGTGAAATGTCAGAATAATAGAAGAAAGAAATATTTATTTTAGGTTTTAAAATTTTTTTTATTTTATCTCGGCTAGCCATTTTTGTTGGGTAGATATAGCAGCTATGTTTGGTCCGCTGTCATACTCTGTCGTGTTTATTATTAATTGCTGTGTTTATGCTGTTTGTTTATTACGGTATGTCATCTGTGCTGGTGTACGATCACCTGACACTGTTAAATATACAGGATTCTATGAACACCTCATAAATACAACTTTCATTTTGAACAATCTGATTTCCACCCGTGATTTGGATTTTTTTTGCTCACGGAGAACTGGTTAAATCCAGGTGATAATAGCGCCTTCTCCTTCCTCCCGGCTATTCATTCTTGAGTATGCCGCAATGTGTCCTGTTGCAGTGGAGGACTGGCTGTGGTATTTAAACTAAATTTCAGCTGCCGTTAACTCCCGTGTAAAAGCTACTGTAGATTTAAGCTAGAACTGGTTTTGATTCATTTTGCACGTCCTGTATTGTGTCTATCTATCGTGCACTTAAATACAATAAGGACTTCTGAATTAATGTCAGAATATGACTGTTTGCTGTCCAACTGGTAAATGAGTTTCAAAGTTTTTAAACTCATTTGACCAATCAGTAAATGACGCACAACACAGCATGGCCACAAACTGGACCTTATAGTCTCACATGGACTTCCAGTATCCATCTCAGAAATAACTGACATTTGCATTTCGGACCACTTCCTGGTCATTTCTGAATTTACTGCTCCCCTTTCTGCTATTAAATCTCTTACTCCAGCCTGCCACTGCCGTACCATCACTTTCACCACAGCTGGACAGTTTGCTGCTGCATTCATGAACACTAGTTTTACATCCTGAACAAGCTAGATTCTCAAAAGGATTTTATCTCCGCCCTCTACTCCACCTGCTCAGGGATTTTGGACTCCACTGAACTTTTCAAGAACTGCTACATGAAAACAAAACAAAACCTGACCCGTGTCTTAATAATAGTATACAGTCGTTGACAAAAGTTTTGAGAATTACATAAATATTGGAAATTGGAACAGTTACTGCTTAATTTTTTATAATAGCAATTTGCATATACTTCAGAATGTTATGAAGAGTGATCAGATGAATTGCATAGTCCTTCTTTGCCATGAAAATTAACTTAATCCCGAAAAAAACTTTCCACTGTACGGAAGCGAATTGCATTCACAAAAGAAAAAAAAAATCACAGGAATTATCTCAATTATGACATCCTGATCTCATAATTATGACTTAGTATCTCATAATTATGACTTAGTATCTCATAATTATGAGATCCTTATCTCATAATTATGACTTAGTATCTCATAATTATGACTTAGTATCTCATAATTATGAGATCCTTATCTCATAATTATGACTTAGTATCTCATCATTATGACTTATTATCTCATCATTATGACTTAGTATCTCATCATTATGACTTAGTATCTCATAATTATGAGATCCTTATCTCATAATTATGACTTAGTATCTCATAATTATGAGATAAGTGGGAGCAGTCTCTTGCAGGGGGACATTTTAGTGCATGACATCGGAAACGAAAGTTACTGCATCCCTTTGCTTGAAAGTGCCTCATTGCACACTCATGGAAATGTAGCAGCTATCCTATGGTTTAGCCTGATGACTGCACATTAGTTAAATCTACTATTATCATCCAAATTACTCAATGATATTAATATCTCCCAGTGTCTCAATCCAAGAAAGAAATAAACGCGAATTAAATTCGCCAATATTTGCTCTATTGTCTAAAAAAATCACAGGAATGCTCTCATAATTATGATGTATTTACTCAATTATCACTTAATAACTTATAATTATGACTTAATATGTCATAATTTAAGATCCTGGTCTCATGATTATGACAAAAGGTAGGGTTAGATGATCGGCACAAGACGGGGACAATAGTGCTGAATTTAATTCGTGTTTATTTCATTCTTGGATTGAGACACTGGGAGATATTAATGTCATTGAGTAATTTGGATGGTAATAGTAGATTTAACTAATGTACTGTTCCGTGGCGCGAGCGTGGAGAGAGCTTTAGAGGGGGCCAACGAAATAGGAGTATGTGAGAGCGCTTATGATACACACGGGAAGACCTTCCCGTTTGGAGATGGCATGGGATTATTAATTAGGAATTTAAATGAAACCAAAGAAAACTGAAAAAAACAATATAACGGAGCTCCGCCGTCTACGTGAGAATGGACGGGGCTCTGGAAAATAAAGCACTAATAAACTTAAGCTGAGCGCGTGCGCTGGGCTCTCTTTCGCTTCTTAGGACTCTCAACTTTCTGTGCACTTCTTCGTCTTAGGACTCAACTTTGTGCGCGCTTTTCTTTTCTTTTCTTCCTTTGGTCTTTGGCCCTGATACCTTACCGGTGCTACCTAAATGATCTCTACGGCGGTACCAGGACCCTTAAACAAACACGCCGCCAAGTGCGGCTCCGCGTGTATAAATGTCCGCGCCTGCGGATCTGCCCGTTCTGAACAGTTTATGCGCAGCTCTGCCCCTCGCGCGACCCGCATCGTTACATGTACAGTCATCAAGCTAAACCATAGGATAGCTGCTACATCTCCATGAGTGTGAAATGAGGCACTTTCAAGCAAAAGGATGCAGTAACTTTCGCTTCCGGTGTCATGCACTAAAATGACCCCATGCAAGAGACTGCTCCCCCTTATCTCATAATTATGACTTAGTAAGTCATAATTATGAGACACTAAGTCATAATTATGAGATACTAAGTCATAATTATGAGATAAGTATCTCATAATTATGAGTAAGTCATAATTATGAGATAGTAAGTCATAATTATGAGATAGTAAGTCATAATTATGAGTTATAAGTCATAATTTAGTTGATAAGTCATAATTATGAGTTAGTAAGTCATAAGTATGAGATAATAAGTCATAATTATGAGATAATAAGTCATAATTATGAGATAATTCCTGTTATTTTTTTTTCTTTTGTGAATGCAATGCGCTTCCGTACCACTGCATTTCATTGCTGTCATTAAAGGAACTGCTGAGATCATTTCAGTAATCGTCTTCTTAACTCAGGTGAGAATGTTGACGAGCACAAGGCTGGAGATCATTATGTTAGGCTGATTGGGTTAGAATGGCAGACTTGACATATTAAAAGGAGGGTCATGCTTGAAATCATTGTTCTTTCATTGTTAACCATGGTGACCTGCAAAGAAACACATGCAGCCATCATTGTGTTGCATACAGTCAAGGATCGTCTCCTAAAGAGGATTCAGCTATGGGATCGGAGTGCCAAGAAGGCAGTGAGGCGAAGACTTTTGGAAGATGGCCTGGTGTCAAGAAGGGCAGCAAAGAAGCCACTTCTCTCCAAAAAAAAACATCAGGGACAGATTGATCTTCTGCAAAAAGTGTGGGGAATGGACTGCTGAGGACTGTGATATTCTCGGATGAAGCCTCTTTCCGATTGTTTGGGGCATCTGGAAAAAGGCTTGTCCGGAGAAGAAAAGGTGAGCGCTACCATCAGTCCTGTGTCATGCCAACAGTAAAGCATCCTGAGACCATTCATGTGTGGGGTTGCTTCTCATCCAAGGGAGTGGGCTCACTCACAATTTTGAATAAAAAATGGTACCAAAACACCCTCCAACAGCAACTTCTTCCAACAATCCAACAACAGTTTGGTGAAGAACAATGCATTTTCCAGCACGATGGAGCACCGTGCCATAAGGCAAAAGTGAGAACTAAGTGGCTCGGGGACCAAAACATTGAAATTTTGGGTCCATGGCCTGGAAACTCCCCAGATCTTAATCCCATTGAGAACTTGTGGTCAATTCTCAAGAGGCGGGTGGACAAACAAAAACCCATTAATTCTGACAAACTCCAAGAAGTGATTATGAAAGAATATGTTGCTATCAGTCAGGATTTGGCCCAGAAGTTGATTGAGGCCATCCCCAGTCGAAGTGCAGAGGTCGTGAAAAAGAAGGGCCAACACTGCAAATACTGACTCTTTGCATAAATGTCATGTAATTGTCGATAAAAGCCTTTGAAACGTATGAAGTGCTTGTAATTATATTTCAGTACATCACAGAAACAACTGAAACAAAGATCTAAAAGCAGTTTAGCAGCAAACTTTGTGAAAACTAATATTTGTGTCATTCTCAAAACTTTTGGCCACGACTGTACATGCCCTCAAACAGCGCTGCAGAGAAGCCAAGCAGAGGTGGAATGACTGGGTATACTGTGTGATAGTCTTTCTGACCAAAATAATGTGGTTAAAGAAGCTAAATATATGGACTTATCAAATGTCCAATTTCCAACTGTAATCGTCCTGGGGTGTTATTTAATACAATTCAATCTGTTAGAAGTCCATCTTGGATGTATCAACATGTATCAAGGTCAACTTGTGATGTATTTCTCAAAGTGGCTTCTGTTAGGCAGAACATTAACATTACTTCTAATGGTCTTGACATAGGGTTTTCTTCTATGCCCTCATTTGTGTTTAATATGTTTAAGCCAGTGCCCCTCTCTCTCCTCTCTGAGATGTTCCAGCGCTTATCCTCAACTAACTGTTCTCTGATCATTATTTCATATAGGGTGCTAAAACAGGTTTTTAACACAGTGGGCCCATGTCTCCTCCTGTTTATTAAGAGTTACCTCAGTTCAGGGTCTGTCCCAGATGTTTTTAAGCAGGTGGTCGTCAGGCCTCATCTCAAGAAAACCAATTTTGATCCTGCAGTACTGTCTAACTTTAGACCAGTGTCTCATTTATATTTTTTATCTAAGGTTCTTGAAAAGAAATCATATCGTGGAGAAATTCCAATCTGACAGTAGAACACATCACATCACAGCACCGAATCCGCTCTCCTAAAGATACAAAATGACTACTCTTGTGCCTTGGTTCTAAAAATCCTATACTGCTTATGGTGTTGGACCTCACTGCAGCATTTGATACTGTTGGCCACTCTATTCTCCTGACAAGTCTGGCACAACACGTTGGCCTTCAAGGCCCGCACTGCAATCGTTTAGGTCAAAAAAGCTTTCTCTCTGTGATTGGTAATCTATCCTCCTCTCCAGCCCCTTAGACCTCTGGTGTTCCACAGGATTCTATTTTGGGCCCTGTTCTATTTTCTATGTACATTCTGCCTTAGGGTCGATTATTTCAAAGCACAATGTTTAATTTCTTCATTTTGAAAGATGCACCAGACTGTGAGGTCAACAATTTTTCAATGGTGTTGAATAAAAATGCACTGAGTTTGAAGATGGGGCTTAAGATACATACAGAGGTACACCTTCAGTTGACTCAAATTATGTCTATCAGAAGCTTCTAAAGCCATCTCATATTTTTCTGGAATTTTCCAAGCTGTTTAAAGGCACAGTCAAGTGAGTGTATGTAAATGTTTGACCCTTTGGAACTGTGACAGTGAATTATAAATGAAATAATCCACCTGTAAACAATTCTTGAAAAAATTACTTGGGTCATGCATGAAATATGTGTCCTAAATGACTTGGCAAATCTATAGTTGGTTAAGCATTCCAGCTTACCAAGCAACAATTCTCCTGCAGTTTCTCTTGAGGGTGCTACATTCATACACTTCCTTGTAAACCTAAAAGTATGGACAAAACAACATATTTTAATACTTTACTTCCTGTGCCATGAAGGCAAAATGTATTACTTTTAGTAACACAGATACTAATGACAAATACATGATTTAAAAAAGACATTTAAAATGAGTGTTAAGGTAGCAGCACCTGATAGGCTCACTGGTGGCTTTATCCTTCACAGTGGAAGAAAAGGATGAGTGAGTCTTCTCTTCAAAGAGGAAGGCAAGTGGGGCCTTGATTGGGTCTATTTAGGGAACAAGAGGTAATATTTTTGTAAGCCATTATGCCAGCTAACATATAAGGTATTTCTGGAAGTATTATCTTCATCTAAAAACGAGTCGTCACAGTGCTGCCTTGTCAACTGATATGTGGCTATACTATTAATTTACCAGCTTACTTTGCCTCCATGAATTAGGTTTAGTCACTGATGAGAGAGTCAAATGCCTCATTGTGTTAAACCAGACAAGTCAATGGTACTGCGTCATTGGATAGAAGAACTTCCCAGGACAAATACTTGAAACAAAGCTATTAAGTTAGAAATGAAAAGCTAACCAACTATTAAGTTAGAAATGAAAAGTTAACCAAGTTAACCAAGATATTCTCAACACTGGCGCCAATAGTTCAAATATATTTTTTACGTATAACATCCTTCCATGACTAGCAGGTTTTATCTTAATGTCTAAACTTACATATATTACTAATGTCTACTGCTTTGTTTGCCAAAAAGCCAAGTCAATATGCAGACAATGTGTACACCTGTAAAGAGTAAAGTAAAATTTGTTACATTTTGAATTCAATAAATATATTGATTAAAGGAGTCATTCCTGCTGTTATCAACTCTCTCTCTCTATGGGCACTTGTGCACCTTCTCGCTCTATGGTTAATTGTGTACCTTCCAATATATGATGAGCACAAGACTAGCACAGCATCTCTACAATTATGTCAAAAATATTATAATAATGCTGTGTACCCTCTGGTTTGCAGCGATCCTTAAGAAGGTATTTATTAGGAATTGTAAGGTAGCATCGCTGCAGACGTCTGCGTTCCCTGTTAGGCCCCTCAGTGGGATCCAGCTGCCACGATGTTGGGTATGATGACTGGTCATACCATACCGCCCTAACAGACAGACACGCCCACACACAGGCACACATGCACGCACACACACACACAGAGTTTTAAAGCAGCACTACTCTTCTATTGAGCACTAATATCTAGCGCTATTGACTATGTATAACATGTTAGGGACACATAACTATCAACTAATAGTGAACTATTAAGTATCAATTGATAGCTGATTATAAAATGAAATAAACTGAGTTGACAAGGTGAACTGAAGCAAAATGGATAAACTAAACTTATAATCAAAGGAAAAACAGGAGAAAAAAAGTAGGTACTGACCGGTCATGTGAGAGTTGCTGCACCAGCTCTCTCCAATAACGGCTGGCACTCAGGTCAGTCTTATAAAGGCTTCGGATGTGCTGAATGACCTTCTTTCTTTCTATGCCTTGTCTAAGAGACATGTTTTGAGTGATGTCTGCTGCAATTTTGGAGATGTCCTTTGACTTACCATCCATTCTCAGCATTAGACTACAAAGGAAATATTGAGTTAACATATGTAGTGAAACAAATGCAAAGAAGGGGAAAACTTAAAAGAATTTTAAATTTTAAAATTTAAAAGAATTTAACTTACATCTTTTGAGCACTGGCCAGTTTTTTCTCCCATGCACATTTGCTTGTTCTTGCCTCTGAATCATATTTTAGTTGCTCCTGTCAAGTAAAAAAAAAAAAAAAGGTTTTGAAATAACAAATAAAAAAATGTATTATACAAGGTTTGGAGAAGTGAAATAGCTTTCCAATTTAAAAGCTTAGAAACATAAGGAACACCTAATAACCAGACAGATAATATTAATAATTGGCCACCCAGAAAATCCATAAAACACCCACTTAACACAGTCTGTATATGTACAGAGCCATTTCTGAAATAACTTAACTTACAGGTCTTCCTACCACACTTGCCATACACTACAGTTGAAGTCAGAATGTTGAAGTTGAAGTCAGAATAAGTCAGAAGAAGGTTATAGGCACGTTTAAGTAATAGCAGTGACTCAGCTGTACGGACATTTAGAGGAAGTTCATACAAAAGTACAGACTTAATGTACAAGCTGTGACAGAGAATCGCCACCTCACAGTCTCTACCCCTAGGTAATGATGAGGTGACAGTATAAGTTAGGTGTATAAACCACTGCCTGTAAGTCAAGAGACTGCTGTCAGTATCACGTCAGACGAGGATGCACATCGGCTGCTGGCCATCTCAGGGACACTGATGGTATGATAACACCGCTTGTAAGTCAAGCTTACAAGTTTTTTGCTTATACGAAGGACTGATTATCACTTGGATCTGAGTTATTTGATGTTTGATTCAATTACTATAGAACTCAATACAGAGAGTTGAGTGAACTTTTAACAATTCTTGTGTAACCTGCTAAGCTGTCAAACACAAGAATTAAAAAGTAATTCAGAGTTGATCCCTGTGTCCTCTGTAGTTGGCTAATGGTTTTTTTTTTTGTTTGAAGCAGAAGTTGATGTGCAAATTCCCTAAATTCCACTTTCTTTACAGCAGATTGGCAGTGCCAGAGCCCACCTGCCACCAGGGTTAGAGAGTAAGGCAACAGTGGAGGGTAGATAGACAGTGAAGAGACTTGCCTCTACTTTGTGAAAGAAAGCATCTTGTTCTGTGAGAATTTACAAGAGCAATAGGTTGATTGATGGAGCAGAAGGAACATGTCTACATCTTAATCAGGAATGAGTTCAGTGTCGGTACTAAAAAAAAAAACAGGTAAAAATCCTTGCTAAATGAGAACATGTGCTAGATCTGATATGCACTTCCTATCTGGATTTGTGGCTCTAGCTGTTGCAGGATATGCTTTGAGCAAAATATATAAAAGGACATACTTTCAAGCACTTCCCACAATTCACCCCTTACATGAGAGTGAAACTGCTCTTGATTAATCACCAGAGAGAACATTTACATTACCTTTACAGCACTTGGCGCACTCTTTTAAAAGCCAGACAGTGGTAGCTTCACATTACAATCAATACTACAGAACAACAATACTAGGAACACAATATAGAACTAACTGTGTCAAGGGAGAGTATAAATGTAAAAAAAACCTACCTTATCATTGAGAGAAAAAATAAAAGATAGAACTTTAAAGCGCAAACATATTTGTTTCCTCTATGGTTTTCAAGAGCTCCTTAGCTGTGCTTCTCGGATTGATTTGTACTTTTTATATTAAAATATGGTTATCTTTAAAGGACATAATGTGTCTCCTTCCTGAGCATTACGAAGACTGCAACGTCCCATGGTGTTTATACATGGTCCCATGGTGATTTCTTTTGATTTTCATAGGATTATATATCAACAACCTTTTTGAGAATTTGTACACCACTATCAGGTGACTAGGCAGATATGCAGGAGGTTGTTAAAGATGAGGAAAAGTAAATGTCTCAAAAAAATACCAGAAGTCACTGGTGACATCTATTGATGCCAGGGTGACATCTATTGATGGTGTAGAGAGTTAGAGTGTATAAGGTAAATTAGAATTAACAGCTCTCAAGAGTGACTGACCTCTTTCACGGATTTGGATTACCCAGTTAATGAAATTTATTATTCATTTTAAGCAGTTTTGGTTTCCTTGCTTATCAAATCTGGGCAAATTCCCCAGAACATAACCCTACATTTATAGAGTAATGGGGGTAGGCTACCTCTTTAATGGCCTTGAGTAGGTCTGGTTTGGGTGGTGCAGTTGGTGGAATGCACCGATGGCCACACAGCTTCAGTGATGTCATGAAGGTACTGGCAGCTGTCTGTTCTTCCTTAGTGAGGCTCTCTCTGTGGTCATGAAGCATCTCGTACAGGTAGAGAGCCAGTTTGGGTCCGTGCTATAAAAAAATTAATTCAAGTTAAAACTATTAAATCACAAACACATACAAGTCTATTATTTTATTACATCTATATTACAAGAAAATAAATAGTCCACTTGTGAAAGTATTGGAGTAGCAGGGCATGTTTCTTTTTTGTTTTGGTAATCATTGAAGACATTTGGATTTGAGATCCAAGATTAATCTGAGAAAAAATTGCAGAATTTCAGCAACATTGTGTGTGTGTCACTTATGGAAACAAAAAAGTGTTTTAGATTGTTCAAAGTAGCTACATTTAGCTTTGATGACAGCTTAGCACACTCACGGCATTCTGGCATCAGATTCACATGGAATGGTTTTATAATTTACTAGTGTGACATTTCCTTAGAGATGGTGGAAAAATCGATTCAGTTATGAATCACAATTTTTTCCTTGACAATTCACACACCACTGAATAGGAGGCAAAACTGAACAGTTTTTTTATAATCCTTTTTAAAATCCTAAAATTAAAAGTGAGAAAAAGGATGTTATAAGGAATGGGCTATGATTAATTACTCATTTAACATAAAAGGTTTTAAATTGTAACAAATAATGGAAAAATGCAATATTGAATCGTGATATTTATAGAATTTATAGAACTCATGATACTTATACAATCACAATTTTAATCGAACTGGCACCCAAGTATTATCGTGTCATGGTGACTGGTGATTTCCATCCTTATATTTTTGCCTTCAGCTTTAGACCATCAGTTATCTTGTGTAGAAGAAGGTTGAGCAAAGAGTCAACAGCCCTATTAGTGCTACTACACCTACTGTACATATCCATATTATGAAAAGAAACACTCAATTAAGAAAAGAGAAAAGACAGTCCATCATTAGTTTGAGAAATAAAGATCAGTCAATCCGAAAAATTTCAAGAACTTTGAATGTATCCCCATGTGCAGCCGCCAAAACCATTGAAATGCCATGATGAAAATGTCTCTCTTGTCCCAGCAAACAAACTACTACTGCAGAGGATTATTGGATTATTATTAGTTCATAAGAATTATCGTCAATAGAAACCACAGATTAGATTAGAGTGCACATAAATGTTTATCTGAGTTCAAGCAGTACTCATATTTCAACATCCACAGTTCAGAGAAAACTGCGAGTTTCATGGTCGAGTTGCAGGGAAAAAAAAAACAACGAACAACAAGCAGAAGAGACTTGCTTGGGCCAAGAAACATAAGGAATGGACAAAATGATGATCTAATGATCTAAATCCAATTTGGATGTTTTGGCATGAGTGGGACCAAAAGAGAGTGAAGGAAAAGCGTTTCAGGTGAGTACAGTAGCTCATGAATCATCCAAGCGAAAGGTGGCTACTTTGAAAAATCGAAAATACAAAACATTTTAGTTGGAGGTCACCAGCTAACTGACTGATTTTCCTAAATAGGGAAACTAGATCCAGGCCAAAAGCTGTAGTCTGTAGCTAGCCACTCTTATGTTATTCTGATTTCTCCCTCCCCCCTTTTTTTTCTTCAGATAAACACATCAGACAGGGGACTGGCGCCTGTTTTATCCCAGGTCGAAGATGGAGAGTATGGCTGTAGTCTTGCTCTGGTCTGTGAAGGGAACGGGGATGGGTAAGTAGTAATGAATCCATCATCCACTGATTGGGGTTCTGTAAACATTCCTTGTGACAAGTGGAATACCTGAGACCTTTTTTTTAAATTGTTATTTTGTGTATAAAGAGTGGATTTGGGTGGGTAATGCATTTCTGTGTGCTTTCCCTACTACTACAACTATACCTAAATAATAATAACAACAATAATAATAATACAGGAAAAAAACATGAATAATAAAAAAAACTGTCATTGAACATGTCACCTCAAGTCCAGGGCTGAGGCTTTCTCTGAGAATGTCAGGGTGATTTTGCTCATGGACAAACTCTAAGGCTTTCTTTCTTTCCTCTAGAGGAAGTGCAGGACCAAGCATGTGCACCAGCAGCCTACCAATCTGAATCCGGAATGTATCTTTGCAGGACCAGAGGATGTGACACCACTGCTCTCGTAGTGTCCCGCTGTGTCCAGTACTGCCCTAGGGATGGAAAAACAGTCAAGCCAGTCAAACCACTAAGTTTGCCCACAATATATACTGTATGTGATCAGCCCAAAGGCCTTAAGTATGTATTAAGCCAGTAATCAAAACTGACTACTCTTACTCCCTGTACATCCAGTTATTCATGACAGAACTGGACTTGGAAAATACTTATATTAAACTGTTTCACTTACATAGGCTCCAGGTCTCTCATGACTCCGAACAGGATAAGTGGTATAGAGAATTAGATAGTTTTACTCACTTTTTTTTTACAACAACATGATGAAATGAAGCAAAATACTTCATTTGCAGCATGTGTAAAAATACTGAGTGCGTCTAATGATCCTTGATTTTGAAAGAATCTTAGGCAATCATAAACAGAGACTCATCAAAATTGGACAGCAAAAAAATAAAAAAAAGCCTAGACTTTTTTCAATGTTCTTTTTTCTATCCAGTTTGTGGATAGAAAATGTGTGTTTTATTTAGTGTCAATGCGTTCTTGGCTGACATGTGGAACCTAATGTGGTAATCTGCTATTGTAGCCCATCTAGCTTAACAGTTATTGTTTTGTGTATGCTGAGATGCTTTTCTGCTCACCATGATGGTAAAGACTGATTACTTGAGTTACTATAATTTTCCTGGGCAAGAACCAGTCTGACTATTCTCCTCTGACCTCTCAATTATACATTTCCACCTAGAGACAGCTTTTTTTTTTAACCATCATGAGTAAACTCTACAGACTGTTTCTGTGTGGCATTCCAAGGAAATCAGTTTATGAAACACTGTCTTGTACCAAATTCCACACCATGTAAACATTAGCTGAGGTTAATGACCTCTGTCTGTATGATTTTTTGCATTGTGTTCATGATGCGGCACATGATTGACTGAATATGGCATGTATGTTCAAGTATAAGTCACAGTTAAAGTATAGTGTAAAGGATATGATATGCATCAGTGTGGCATGTGCACTAACCAGTCCGATTTTTAGACCCTCCATCATGAGCTTAAGAAGATCTTTCTGGAAACATCTCATATCAGCAAGCTGGAAAGGAGCAGGATGTGTTATGCTATTCTCCTCTGACATTTGCTCAGCAAGTAAGGGTGTGCTTGTTGAGTGATCAGGAGACTCTGCAAAGTTAAGCAGGTCAAGGCAATCCTTACTGTTTCCTGTTGAGTAATAAGATTTAAACAAAAAACTAGTTAATTAGTTAACTAGTTTAGTAAAATTAAAGTAGCTGAATTGACCTCCACCTATGAACATTATCAGCAGTTTAGGTTCCATTAGTTATAGCCATATAAGCATAAACCGATAAGTAAGAGAATCTAATTAAAATGTAATTTTTTAAATTTTATATAAACAATAGTAATTTTTTTAAATAATGTATTAATATAATAATAATGTATTTTAACAGTATACAAACAAGTGTGTGAACTGTCAATAAGGATCAGTAATAATAATTGATTGAATGTATTTATTTGCTTAGGGTATTAGCCAAGATTTAATAACCAAATATAAGAGTACCCAATCAGAAGTATTAGATAGATTAGATGTTAGTAAATTAAATAGATTGGATCATGCCCATATACTCCATAGAAAAAATGTTAATACAAAAAATTGCTGGACATACAGGGATTGGACAACGAAACTGAAACACTGGCCAATTTATTGTTGGAGGTTTCATGGCTAAATTTGACCAGCCTGGTGGCCAATCTTCATTGATTGCACATTCCATCAGTAAGAGCAGAGTGTGAAGGTTTAATTAGCAGAGCAATAGCACAGTTTTTCTTTAAATATTACAATGCACACAACATTATGGGTGACGTATCAGAGTTCAAAAGAGGACAAATTGTTGGTGTGTGTCTTGCTGGCGCATCTGTGACCAAGACAGCAAGTCTTTGTGATGTATCAAGAGCCTTGGGATCCAGGTAATGTCAGCATACCACCAAGAAGGACGAACCACATCCAACAAGAGTAACTGTGGACGCAAGAGGAAGCTGTCTAAAAGGGATCTCTGGGTGCTAACCTGGATTGTATCCAAAAAACATAAAACCACGCTGCCCGACTCACTGCAGGATTAAATGTTCACCTCAACTCTCCCACCAAAACTGTTCGTATGGAGCTCCACAGGGTCCACAGGGCCGGGCTGCCATAGCCTAACCCTTGCTCACTTGTGCCAATGCCAAACATCGGTTTCAATGGTGCTGCATTGAAAATCTTGGGCTGTGGATAATGTAAAACATGTTTGTTCTCTTATGAGTCCACCTTTACTGTCTTTCCCACATCGGGGAGAGTTACAGGGTGGAGAAGCCTAGATGTCCGCGTCACTGCTATGGACTACCGAACGATTCTGAAGGCTGAAGACTGGTGACAAAGTGGTTTGATGAACATGAAAGTGAAGTTGAACATCTCCCATGGCCTGCACAGTCACCAGATCTAATTATTATTGAGCCACTTTGAGGTGTTTCGGAGGAGCGAGGCCACTGTTCGCAAGAAAAATGGCTCAAAATCCCTCCGGCCACTGTGCAGGACTTGTATCTGTCATTCCCAAGACAAATTGATGCTGCATTGGCCATAAAAGGAGGCCTTCCACCATAATAATGAGTTATTGTGGTCTAAAATCAAGCGCTTCAGTTTCAGTGTCCAACCCCTGTACGTTAGAAGATTAAGAATATATAATAATACAAGTCAGATTTTTATCTGGAGATTTACCATAGTATATAATTCTGTTGACTGCCAGCACTACAAGTCTCTGCAGCCTCTGAATAAACTCGCTCTCACTGGCTCTGATGGGGTTCTCCTGGCTCATTCGCCGTTGCATCATTTGGGTAAGCTCATCAGTGGCCACAGAACGCATCCGCATCAGCAATGAATCCGACTGTACTAAAGATAATTTTTGCTTGCCTGACACACACACACAGACACGCACAAATAATACATACAGTTAATCTAATAAATGCTGGCAGAGACGAGACAATCTACAAACTATCTGGAAAAATCTAACTTCTGTATATTTGTGTGTGCTTAAAGCAAAGTTGTTGCTTGTAACTCCCTACTTACCAAAGTCATCAAAACACCCCTGCTCCTTGACATTTCAACACATCAGCTTGGGTTAGTTTTTCCTGTTTCCAGATTAATGTTAAATCTTTTTTTTATGTTTATAAATGTAAAGTTTATAGCAGTATTATATTTAAATTAGTTAATATACACATAGAAATGGGTTATATCTATTACACCAGACTTAAAAAAATTACGGTATCATACGTAAACAAATTGTCACTAATATTAGCCATTATTAGTTTAAAAATATAAATTAGTTTCTTGCCGATGCTACTCATCACAGTTCACTGGATACCTTGTTGCTACATGCTGTGGTCTGCTGTTTTTGCTGTACTGCAACTTCAATCTATTGCAAGAATTTTTTAACTTCACAATGGTAGAACAGCACCAGTAGTCACTTAGCACTTGCAAATTACTATGAATGCAGCATAATTTTTTCCTGTCTTTCTTAGCACCATAACATGATCGCCATATGGGAGGGCATGGAAAAGATTAAGACCTTTTTACTGGAATTTAGTAAAACATGCAGCAGATTTTAATTAATTAGTTTTAATTAAAAGAAATTAATTGGTGATCACACATTTAGACAACAGCATTTTTTTTCATATACTGGGCAAAGGAAAAGCAATCATGCAGTCAACCACACTCCCTTTCCACTGAAAAGATGTGATTGACTTTTTAAAGACTAGTCCATGTTTCTAAAAGTTTATCAAAAGTAAGACATTTGAGATTTTAAATTTTAGACTTCAATTAATTTTTTCTCGCTGCTATATTAATGATCTTAAATCCCAGTGTTTCCTTACTGCTTGGATAACATCAAGGTTTTCTCAGTACGCCATACTCTATTAGCCCAAAAATGTGTACATCGCTTGTAGCCAGGTCAGAACTGTATTTGGGATGTGGCAATAGCTTCCAGCTGAGCTCCTGTAATGTGCAAATGGTGTTTTTGAATGATTATGTGCACAGTTGCTTCAGAACATTTATTAACGAGTTATCTATTGACTTTCAAGGTTCTCCATGTTCATGGGAATGACAGCAGTGGGCTCTAAGCCTCCTTGGCCTGGATCGGATGTTCTTCTTGATATGCAAAACTTAAGTGAGACTTAAGTGTCTCATACACTGTATCACAAGTCCAGTTTTATGCATTAATTCGTTTTATACCTGCATTCATGAGAAATTTCATCATACTTGCAATGAGGCTGTACTATGGGCCAATCTTGACTCTATATCATTGTCATGAACACTCGCCTTAACTGAGGCAAGTGAGGCCTGCAGTTCTTTGGATGTTATTGTGGGATATTTTGTGACCTCTTGGATGAGTTGTTGCTGCGCTCTTGGGGTAATTTTGGTTGGCCGGCCACTGCTGGGAAGGTTCTCCACTGTTCCATGTTTTTGCCATTTGTAGAATGGCACAAATGGTGGTTCACTGCTTTAGAAATGGCTTTATAACCTTTTCCACACTGATAGATCTCAATTTTTTTCTCTCATTTATTTTTTTTATTTCTTTGGATCTCGGCATGATGTCAAGCCTTTCAGGATCTTCTGGTCTACTTCACGTTGTCAGGCAGGTCTTATTTAAGTACTTTCTTGATTGCGAACAGGTGCGGCAGTATTCAGGCCTGGGTGTGGCTAGAGAAATCAAACTCGGGCACTGTGATAAACCTGTTAAGTTATATTTTAACAGGGGGGTTGGGGCAAACACTTTCACACAGGGCTCTGTATTTTTGGATTTTGTTTTCCCTTCATAATAAAAACCTTAGTTTCAAAACTGCATGATGTGTTTACTTGTATTATCTTTGACTAATATTAAAATTTGTATGATGATCCAAAACATTAAAGTGTGACAAACATGCAAAAAATAAGAAATCAGTGTGTGTGTCTTATGCAAAAGTTTAGGCACCCCTTGATAAATAACAGATTTTGGTTATTTTTAATTGAAAAAGATGTTAACACATTGTCTCTTGGAAGAAGGCTGTCGGGCCTTCTTCAACACCGTGGTGAAGAAGGCCCGAAAGCGTCTCTACCACCTCAGGCGCTTGAGAGACTTTAGACTGCCCTCTAATGTGCTCAGGAAATTTACTCCTGCACCATAGAGAGCATCCTGACGGGAAACATCACGACCTGGTTCGGGAACAGCACCATGCAGGACAGACGAGCTCTACAGAGGGTTGTGCGATCAGTTGAGCGCATCATCCACACCGAGCTCCCTGACCTGCACTCGATCTACAACAAGCGGTGCTGGACTAAGGCCAGGAAGATCGTGAAGGACCTCAGCCACACCAGCAAAGGACTGTTCTCTCTGTTGAGGTCAGGAAAGCGATTCCGCTCCCTGAAGGCTAATACAGGGAGACTGAAGAGAAGCTTCTACCCGCAGGCGATACGGTCTCTCAACCAGCACACCAAACAGTACTGACTGACGCACTTTACACACCCACACTCATGCTTCTTGCACTCTCTCTGGACTCTTGGGACAATCATTGCACACCCTTCACACTACATTTCTATTTATTCTATAGCACATGTCACTTTAAGTACAATACACTTTACAGCATACTTGCACACCCCCTGGACATCTCTATTTATACCCCATATTTTTCTATACTGTACACCTAGGCTCTCTTATATTCCTTATATTGTATATATATTTTTCTACATTTACACCCAGGTTTTTCTTATTCTCTTATATTTTCTTATATTTTTTATTTTCTTATATTTTTCTTATTGGATATTGTATATTTTTACTGTACATATATTTTATTATTTTATTCTTAGTTAAATCTATTTCTACTTTCTTTGTTATATTCATTTTGTGTAAATAGTCTTAAATAGTCTTTATTCTAAGGTCACGGGCAGTCGCCTATGCACATCGTACTGTGTATGACTGTGTATGTGACAAATAAAATTTGAATTTGAATTTGAAAATGGAAAAAATGCACAATATTTTCAGAAATATTTTAAACAAAAATAAAAACATTATGGCGGCACTGTGTAAACGTTTGGGCTCCAGATCATTGACACCTGAGGCTTTACTGTGCTTGCTGGGACCAAAGGCCTCCTCATCTAGTCAGATCCCACAAAAAAGTCCAATAAAGCACAAAATGCTGAAAAATGTCAGTACTGGCTACTATAGAAAGGCACCAGAACACACAGTGCACCAAGGTCAACCTGGCCTCCAAACTCCCCACACCCCAATAAGATCCACGGAGGCAACCCAACCCACAGTGCCCAAAAGACACCACAACACATCACCAGAGGCCCTGCGAAGCCATGCCCTGAGGGGCCAGAGCCACCCCAGTGGGACAAAAAAAAAAAAAAAATATCCTAGGTGGTTATATGATTTCTTTTTAAAAGGGAAAAAAACACTACTTAAAATAATTGTAGTATTTAATTTTGCATTTGAATATTTCATTTACAGTATTAAATACTAGTACTGGCTTAGTACAAGAAACGGCAATCATAGGTTAAAATTGGTTTTCCAGAAGATAATCAGACAGCCTCACCAAAGGTCATCACTCAAAGGGCTGGCTGCACATAGAGTGCTGTATTGAAACTCGTACAAATTTGACTAGAAGGGTGGTTATATAATCAAAAAAAACACTGACTCAAAAAATTTGAATATTTCATTTCAAGTTTGAGTAAATTACTATTCATACAGCATAAATGCTGTGTATCTTTTGGTCTAATTCAGTACATTTACAGTAGGACCCACATCAAATAGCCGAGGCCGTGTGAATGCCGTGCGGATCCCCTGCGGCTGCCCTTTGAACCCCGTGGTCACCTCCCTTTCCTGCCAGGAAGGTGTGTCAAGATTTCACAGTAAACACACCCATTCAAACTCTATTTATTCATTTACCTGGTGTCACCACTAGATGGCGCTTTGCTCTCAAGAACACGTTAACACAAGCCAACAATTTAGCTGCGCTGAGTTGCAATCACGTGATTTTAACAAATATGAACATGAAGTGCTTCTGCCTTTTTATAAAAATAATAATCATGTTTTTTTTCCTGTTTGTGTCCAGCATTGAATAATTATTCCATCCATTATTTTGACCATGGCTGGAAATAATAGCTGGAATGTGTTTGTGAATTTATGACTGAAATAAAGCGGTTCATCGGCATGCGTGAACCCGCGGCTCATACTTTCACAGACATACTCCCCCAGAAAGTCATCGCCTCTTGCAATAATGCAGATCAAACATACTACAACTGTCCATAAATAAAAAGGAATATTTATTATATTTAATAATATTATATTCAATATTTTATTTAATATTGCGTATTTATATTATACTCAAAATGTTTTTCACTTAAACATTACAGATTAAAACAAGGAAAGTAGACGTGCTGAGCTTCAGTTCATTGTGATGTGAACAAAAGGTCCAGGAAGGAAACGGGTTTAGTTATTTTACAAAGTCTGAATATATTCAGTAAATTTAGTGAATTACACTCAACGTATCAACTCCAACTATGAAGTCTGATTTAATTGATACCATTAAACATTTTATTGGTATCTTCACACCTATTGTGAATGAAAGTTGAGAAGAGGGATTACAGTAAGAGTCTGCGGGTGTTAATTTTAAAGCACGATTTAGGGCATCTCATTTCATTATTATAAACATAATTTATGAATTACTCTCGAACGGGCGGTAGAGCTCCGATTAGACTACGTACAGTAGGAAATAGGCTCAACATCCCGAGCCCAAGCCTCATTTAAATGAAAAATTTTAATTAACAAATCTTGTAAGTAAACAACAGTAGCACAAGTTTAAAAGAATATTTAGACTCTAAATAGATGCCAAATGATTTTTTAAGGTGTGCCAGCTGGCACTATTCTTATATTGCTCTTTGTCAGGGTAAATCGTTCAGTGACAACCCCGTAAAATTCCATGTACTGTAAATAGATACTGTACATCTGTATGAATAAACAGAGATGCCCACCCCCGTGAAAACGGCAAATTCAGGGAAAGGCTTCCCTGCGAGAGGTGTGTTTGTACGGACCACTGAGCTTCTACGGATTCTAAAATTGACATTGTTACTGTTTTTTAATACCTGCAGTGGAAGAGTCTGAAAATTTATTTACCATAAGCTTTGTATACACAACCTATGATTTCACCTATGCTATTTTACAAATGGAATATTTTTTATGTTACACTCTAAAAACTGCTGGGTTAAATGTCAAAGTGCGGGGTTATTTTATCTATTTATTATTATTTAGTA